>MKEJ01091978.1:0-11760 GCA_001753735.1 Embelia ribes
ACAACCAAACAAATAAAATAAAAGAAGAATCGGAGGAAACGTGAGCCAAAAAATCGAATAACTAAAGTTAAAAAATAAAACAGCCATGGCTATTAGAAGTTTTTCAGTGTTCCATCCACATTCCATCTATTGGTGTGTGCAATGAAAACGTCAAACCCCTCTGAAATATTCATGTGAAGCACCAAATTTGAGAAACTTGAGATTTTGTTATACATGCAAAAATAATCTACTCAACAAATCATTCCAATAAATGATGTATACATTAACAGCGCAACTCACATATGTATCCATTGCATGTTTTACACATGTATACATTTATGTGATCTGGTGTGGATATATAAACACCATATATCAATAAATGAGCTGGCAACCAGATGCTATTCAAAACTACCTGAGAATCTTCACTGCCGCTGGCAATAAATGCTTGCTCCAGCCCACCGAAACAGGATCTAACAATGAACCTAGAGCGCTTATGACCTTGGTACTTAGCAGCAAGCTTTGGATCACCGTCTATGTTCCAAAGATGGATTTCTTGGTTCCAAAGACTGATTAGCAAGAACTTGTCATCCATGGATAGCGAGAATGAAGTAATAAATTGATCTTCCTCCACAAATTTTTCTATTTTCCCTTCTATGTCTAGTATTAATACAGCATTTTCTCTACACATGGTAACTATATGCTTCCCATTGCTTGTCATTTCCAAGTCTGCGATCTTAACAGCGCATTGACCTTTCCAACACTCCAGCTCTTTTCCATCCAAATCCCACGCGCAAATACTTTTATCAGTAATACCCGAGAAAATCCTTTTCCCATCAGGTGACCACCCACAGGACACTAAGCCCAGACCACTTTTCTCGAATATATTTAAACATTTACCAGATGAAACATCCCAATGTCTCACAACCTCCTCTACTCCACAGGTAAGAAGCTGGTTGTCATCGGGACTCCATGAGACATAAGAGACGGGTTTTTGGTGACCGAGTAACCTACACTTTAAAGAGATCCTACCGTTCGGATTAACCTACAGAAAATCAAAATTCAATGAAAGAAGAAAATAAAAATAACATTCGTGGAAAACATGTTTTCTTGCGCCAGAATTTTTGTTGAAATTTCCTCAATTCAATGATAGATAGTAAACAGGCTATTAACTCCAATTTGCACAGATTTTTGTCATAGAATAGCATAATGACAAACAAAAATGTAAATCGGTGATTCTTCCTAGCAGAGAACCATTCAGTGTAATTTCACATGCACCACAAGTGGAAATATCATCTAATCTCTTTCGTTACCTCACATATAAGACCTTTGTCTTACAACTGAAGCTACATTTCACTCAATGGAAGAGGGAAAATGTCATGAACCAATCAGAATACAAGATCATGCATCCTTATGAAGACACATAGCATGTAAGATTCCATCCTTACAGTTTGGATTTCATGAGGGTGTTTTATGTCTAAATAAAACTATAGCACGGTATAAATCAAATTTTAAAACTTCTCACCATATATCATGGAGGTTCATGCTTATTTCCTTAAATCTAGATCACAACTTACGAGTTCGTAAAGCAAAATAGTTTTAAATTCTTAGTAACTCCAGAAAAAAGAGCAATGCAAAATGCAAAACAAACTTTGCAATTTTGGAGATTCTGTCTACAAGAGATAAAAAAAAAAAAACTTGAAATCTCAACTTGGAACACATGGCTACTCTTTATTTACTTCATGATTTTAAGCTTTAAAAAAAGGTAGGAAGAGTAGGTACAACATTTAAGTTCAATTAACTGGAATGTCGCTTACAAGTGGTTAAAGAGTAAAACACAACCACTGTTAACTGAAATAACATCATGGAAAAATAAAAAAACCAAAAAATTGTGCCATTAAGAGAAATGAATAAGGAATACAAGGAACAAAAGAACAATGCTGTTAACTGCTATAATAATAAGTAGAGAAATGGAGAAATGGATTGCATTGGTACCTCCCATATTATGATTGATCGATCACTTGATGATGAGGCTAAGTAATTCCCATTGTGTGAAAATCGCAAGAACCAGACTTCATCATCATGCTCTTGTAATACCTAGGTGACCATATGTCAACCTTTTACTTATCAACGAAATACGTAATCAACTTTGAGAGCCAAAGACGGATCAAGACAAGGTATATGCTACTGAATGTATTTCCCCAGGAAAAGAAATATCAATATAGTGAGGAAACCTGATGCTCTAACATTAGGATGCCGTATATAGTAGTTGCACCATCAAAGTTAAACATAAAAGCAAAAAATTGGTGAAATTGTACCCTGCTTGGACCACGAACACCTAGATCAACAGTTCAAAGTCTAAATGCTACAATTTTTCATTGTTGCTATTCACAGCCTTGTGACAGCATACATCACCAACTATATATTTATACAATTATTCCTTTACTTCTGATTCCATGTAACATATCAATAAGTTTCTAAGCATACCAATCACCAGAAGCGGTGAACCAATTATAAAATAGCTCTGGCCACCAGAGTTAAGACACTTAAAAAGAACTCCACAAAATAAGAAAAAAGAGTGTCTCCCTCCCATTCAAGAAAAGAATGAACAAGGATATTTCTTTTCTGAACTTGAGTACATATCCTAAATGCTTTAGGAATCAATTAAAAAAGATTACAAAGCATATTGTACAAAACTAAGAACGATTACACTTAAAAATTGTTCAGTGCAAACAACATTTACTATTCTTCGAAAACGACCAAGTATTGAGCAACCAGTATAACTTCCAGACTGAATCAAGAAAAGAAGTAAAAATGAATTTTAATGATTTAAGCAATATATGTTGATTTAGAATGTTCAACACGTCCCCCAAGTGTGGATGAAATGCACTGGAACAGTGCATCACCAGTATGAGATCAAATCTCAATACACCAGTAACTGGTGCTATATAGACACACAAAAGATAATCTACGACAACAAACGTGATAGTAACTAAATTTGGTTAAAAAACTCTGCCCGATCATATTATCATTTCTTAGAAAATAAAGATGAACAACAGGTAAACCATGACAATAACAATATCCAGTTTTGTGATCTAAAATGCTAATGATTCTTCCCAACTTATTTTTAATGATGTGGTTTAACATTGATTTGAGAAGCAACTTCTTACCTGATCATTTACAGAAAATTTGCTCATATTTTTTCCAACAATATGGCTCCTGACAATTACTTTGTATGACCCGGTAAACAAATTGCCAAGCGAGTCTGTGGACCCCCAAAGAAATCACTTGATAAAGTGGGTCAAAAACCATGGGTAGGCCCCTCAAGAGATACGCAAACTCCAACCCGAAACCAATGCTACTCGAGGCAATTACCTAAAAATCAGCCACCATCAGAGCTAATGGTTGTGCCCAATTTATTTTTCATAATGTGGTTAAACTGTAAGGAATTGGCTTGTTTACATGCCATCTGAATATCAAAACTTCTCCATGTTCAACCTCTCCTAAAAATAGAACTTTTAAAACCCTAACATGTGATTTCTATGGCTTAAGGTCACACAACACGCCACAATTACGACTGGTCACAGGAATCAACCACCCTAGAAACAGGGTTAAGGTTTCGTACATCAGATCTTCCCAGACCCCGCAATGCGCAACCTACAAGGCTTTCCACAAATATATACACATATGCGTGCATGTGATTATGTGTGTGTATTTGATGTGCTTAAACTGTGATTTGAACAGTGAATTCTTATTTAATAACTTACTAGAATTTTGTTCATATTTTACAAACAATATGGCTTTCGCATTTATTATATGACCCAACAAACACTTTATCAACCAAGCCCGTGGATCCCAATACATGATAGAGTAGTTTAAAAAATGTAGTCGGCCCACAAGAGATACACAGGATGCAAAAAATAAAACCTGGAAGCATTGCTTTTTGAGGCAATTGCCCCAAAATTAGCCACCACTTAGATCATACGACTTAAACAAAGATCAACGAATCGTGGAGACTTCTTGTTTGCATGACTTTGATCCATGTTCAACCTCTCCTGAAAATGATATTGGTTGCATTTAAAGTCATAACTTGAATATTTATATAGGTGAGGGCGGCGAAACCTACACTGCGACTTATGGGTCACTGGTTTATCCCTCTAGAAATAGCCTCTCTAAATAGGCGTAATTTTGCATACATGAGAACCTCACCATACCCTGCAATGTAAAAGCTTTGTGCACTAGGCTATCTATTTTCATATATGCATGCATACATACATACATACATACATACATATATATACACACACAAAAAAAAAAAAAAAATAGATCAATGATTGGTCCACAAAAAGATAGAAGTAAGAACTTTCTTTTCAATACAACTAAAAAATTTTCTATATCCTCAATAACTCTCGAATTTCTCTCATGCCAAACTCTCTACAAAATAAAAAATGAAATGATATGTCAAATGTCACGCGACGAGTACCTTGGACAACTTCGCCCTCTACTATACATAAGATCAGCAACATGACTTAGACTAGCCGACAGCATTCCCAAAATCAACAAAAAAACTATACCAAATATCTCTGATTGGAAACAGTACAAAGGTTTACTGACTCCCATCTTTTTGCATAATATGCACCAATCCGACATAAAATACCCCAATGTTATCTCAAATGCAGATTGTTGTGGTACGTGAATGAAAAATGGAACAGAGTATGACCATTCTCCAATTCTTGGTGTGTTAAGGGATAGGCTTCTTCGGACCGTTAAGAAAGAGCATAATTATTTGATATGAAATTTGGCATTATTCAGACTATCAATATTGCATACACAATATAGAAATTCACTACCAAGTAATTTTAGATTAACAGAGTATTTAGATTTTTTTTTAAAGTACTATTATTTAATATCATAAAATATGCATTGTGCATTGTAGGTGAAGAATAACACTAATAACAAAGAAGAAACCTAATGGCCACGAGGCACCCTGGTAGAATTGAGAATTGAACAAGCTAAAACAAAGACATGGTTTCCATCTATATCATTGGCCTCCTCTACTTTTTTTTCTTTCTTATCTGCTTTAACTCTCATATCTATCTTCTTCTTTAACACTTGCTTTTTGTCTTTTAATATTTCATCATTACTTTACTTTCTTTTAGAATGCCAACTTTTGCCGATCCAGCTTGTAAATGTTTTTTATTGGGAACACGAATGAATTGAATCTCAAATCGCAAACACCCATGCATTCTCAAATTGCTTGTAGTCAAAATAGCCAAATAAAACACAATCCAAACAAAAGAAGTAATACGTTTAACATTCCAAATTGGCTTCAAGGAAAGATGCAAAACCTCATAAAACCATGAACAGATAATATCCCCTCTTCTAGAAGGTTGACATTCACTTATCCTTTCTCATACTTGTTAGGCGTGCATAGTCAAGCACGCCTAAAAAATCTTTCAAAGACTCTAATTCCAATCTTGAAGAAATTACGTTTGAAATCAAGATTCCATGAGACATTGGTGCCAATCAAGGTAAAACTGTTGTTGAACAAGACATCTTTATTTTAGGCAACATCAAAGAGGTCCTAGAAAAATATGCAAATTGGGCTTGCCCACACCAATTGTCCCAAAAAAACCAAAACTTATCTCCTCTACCCACACTAAAGCGTATGTGTGGAAAGAATTCAACCCTACACTCATTATACCCTTCCACACACTACTACTGTGAACCGTCAAAAGGGACCTAAATGTCCAACCCCAAAAGATTCACCATTCTTGGCAAGACTAGCAGGCCTCCACCAACTATCCCGCTTTATCCCAAACATCCTAAGCCACCTCCCAAGAAGTGCCTTTTTAAACTCAAAATTTCTTAATGCCCAATCCCCCCGTTATAAACCAGGGAACACACTACGTCCCACTTGACAATTGATATTTCAATCCTCCTCAAAGAAAATCTCTCTAGAGCTTCTCGAGTCTCTTAACCAGAATATAGAACTAAGAAAGCATACGCAGGAAGACTAGACAAAGTACTCTTAATTAACATAAGGCAACTACCCTTATATGAGTATTGAAGCTTTCAAGAAGCTAACCGGATTTCGAACCTCTCAACGACCCGGTAAGAACCCGTAACATCCTTCTAACGGAATCCTAAAGAGAGACCTAAATAAGACGTCAAAAGACTCGACCCGACACCCAAAGACAAAGACCACGTTGTCCTTATATTTAGTGTACTCAAAACAGCCTCTATGGTTGTGCTGACCAAGCAAAAAAACCCTTAAAAGTGGCTCTCTTTCTTATCACAATTCATTAAAAAAAAAATAATCATCTTCTTTACTGATGAGAGCCATACAAAGAGCACACCGCAAAGTCACCCTTGCTCAATGAGTCACGGGTATCCCTATGTAACTACAAGCATGATCCGTGAAAGTTGCCATAAATATGCATGAGATTACCTCCCATGTTAAGCAAATCCAGTACCAAGACTAGAAATATATTGTGGTACCAGAACCTCATTCTACCTCTAAGTATCTTACAACAGTAAAAGGATTGAATCTAACCAAATGTTGATAATGCGATACACAAACCAGAATGTCAAAGAAGCTCTTTGATTTAAAGGTTCAGAAAATTGGACCTATCATATATGAACATGGATAGCATGAGTCTCAACCATGACTAGTTTTTTTACATGAGCAAAAAGCCCGAGATACCCCAGCTATTTTTTAAGTCAGTTGTCACCAACGTACTTAGATGGTAAGAGTTGATTCTTCTCCCATATATCCGATTTAGTCCGGTCTTTACTTCATTAAACTTGAGATATATTTCTATCACAACTCATCGAGATATTCTTCAAAATTTTCTTATCCCATTCCTTACACACATAGGAAGCAAGGATATTGACTAGTTGAGTCATATGCCCCTGGGTACCAAAAAAAAATTTGTTTTCCAGATTAAGCTTCATGTGAGAGTACAATAGTGTTGTGTTCCCACTACAAGTTCTATTATTCTTAAGGATCACAGGTATTAATAATAGTCGACATAGTGAAATTTCGCAAAACTACTTCAAGTAGCAGGCTATAAACTCTGCCAAATGGAAGAGCTAAATGGAAAATGGTTGTAAGGTATTGGCTAACGTCAATGTTATTAAAAGCACTAGGCACTCTTAAGGTGCCAAAACCTTTTATTGCCTCAGGCGCTAGGCGCTAGCCAAGGCGCACGCCCGAGTAATGCAATGTGCTAATTATTTTATAAAAGAACTTGTATAATCTCCTAAAATTCTTAATTGTTTTTTGCTCATTTGGAAGTATATAATTTTGTTAAAGGAGTAGGTAATTGATGGTAGCTTCTCGATATGTTACATGTAGCTTTTTGTAGTTTGTACTATTGATACTTCCCTTTGATAAGTAATAATAAGTGATGGGAATAATATGATGCATCACAAAAATAACATATACCACAAAGATATAAAATAAATATCATCATGTGAGGGACGTGTTAGCCTTAGCGCCTTAGGCGCTAGTGCCTAAGCTCGAGGCGCTCGGCTAGGCTACGCCTTAGTGACGTCACTCACCTTGACCCGTATGAGGTACTTTGGCCTCGCCTTGCCTCGCCCGAGAGCCTAGGCGAGAGTCCGGAGAGCTTTTGATAACAATGGCTAAGGTGGTGGGGTGGAGTGGAGAGAGAGCAAACAAGGAGCAACTTCAATAATATCAATGACCAAGAATCATCGCGTACCCAAAATGGGGTTGGTCCAAGCATGAATACGAAAATGAATAAGAAAGCAGTTGAGAAGTTGTCAAAGAAAGAAAATCTAAACATATCAGATAAAAAATTGTACGTCTTTGAAGCTCCTGTTCAATTCTCCAAGTAATATCCAATTCCTTCAATCCAAGTGGATGAACAGAAAACAGTTTTTCAATGCACATTAATCAGAATCGAGAAAGGAGCCAATTACCTGTAATGAATGGGAAGGAATCTTCTCTTTCCCACACTGATGATCAGTTAACAACGACATTTCTTCATTCCAGGAGTTATGAAACACGCAACTATCTCTTTGTAAGCTTAGCGCCTGTTCAACGAGATATTCCAACCGTCTTTCTGGTATTATCACGGTCGGGGGAAGCAGGTTCTTTAATTCTTCAAGCAATTTTGGGCGAGATTTTGACCTAGCTACATCTGGACCAGGAAACCCCACAAGTGGATTCTGTAGAGGAGACAACAGAAACATAGAAAGCTCGCGCACTCTGTAAGTTTTCACGCAAAGAGGAGCAATCTCACTCCTCAATGTCTTCAATGCATCTACGAGCTTTCCTTTGTCCAAAAGTTCGAAAAATTTGTGCTCTAATATTGTGAAAGATGCTACCTTTATGATACTTTCATCAACTAGACCTATCTTATGCAATGTGTCGACACTTCCATCCCAATTACCATCTAGAATCTGCTGAATAAACAAATTTACAATAGATGAATGCAATGTTATCCCCGACTCTTCCTGCAGAAGTTCCGCGGTTTTCTCAAAGCCAAGCGAATGTAGTGCTTCCGCTATGATTCGTACAAATTCCCCCTTTTTAATAATTCTTTTTGAACCAATCATCTCTTCATCTCCTTGATGTGATAAGGTCCAACCCATCATGTTACGGCAAGTCGCAAGCCCCCTAAGAGAAGTACTGTCTGGAAGATCTCTCAATTTCCCAGAAGATACTTTCACACGTTTAGAGGGTGGTTCATCATCTTCTGTACCTCCCATGAAATGTGCAACTCAGCCCATGTATAGGTCTGCAAGAGAAACAAACGGGCGCAATATTTCCCAACCACCTTGGATGGATCACAAAAACAAAAGTTCCTACATCAATCAATCAAAAAAGAGGGTACTAATCAACAGATGAAGATAGCAGAACAGAAAAGGAATCTCAAGTTATATGACTACGATCAGACAAACATATAAAATTAATAATATGTAAGATACACACACAACCCTCCTTTTTTGGGGCGTTGCTGCGGCTAGGTCCCAGAATCTACTTCTCCTTTTTCTTTTTTTTGATTTTGTTGATTCTCTTATATTTTCGTTCTAAATATCATTATGTACAATAAGCTCAGAACATGGCAGAGGACTGCAATAAACTCTCAAATTTGGAAGGAACAAATGAAAGAAACCCCAGAAGTCAAAAAATCTCTAGGGGATGGGATTTTTCATCCTTACATGCTGCTTGAGAGTATGAGGATTAACTTTCCAGTCTTTACATGTAGAAGTTGCTCTGGGTTCTGGAACCCTTAACATATTTACTCATGCTACCAACAACTAAGAACTCTATGTCATCAATTACAGTCTTGGTGCATTTTCAGCATTTGAAATTCCCTAAAGAAACAAAAGCTTACTAGGAAGCCAGCATAAACATGTTATGCTAGAGACATTGTCAGTTAGGTACTTCAGAAGGCCTTACCAGTATCTTCTACGACCCAAGATATTTTCCTAACTTCAAGAAAGAAAGAGATAATACTTTTACTACCCCAAACTTTTACTACCCCAAACATCCACAATCAAGGGAAACGTGTAATAAGCTCTTGTATGTCTTCATGACAATAAATTGGACAGAATTAATCAATTAAGTCACAAAATTGGGCAAAGCTAATGATGTTCGAAATAACAAGCGAACTCAAGCTTCTGAAGCTCAAAGCCTAGTAAAGAGCAAACTGTCTTATGCTAGCAGGCTCAGAGTTTTTAAAAGCACTTAAAATCTCCTAAGGTATTTATCAAAAAAAGCAAATTTCAAGGTGCTCAAATCTTACCACACTATCTCATCATATCACAACCATCATTAGATATTCCGCAAATCAATTATATACTCCATTTCACTTAATGACCGAACAATTTAATGCATAAGAAAGATATTGGTGTCATTTGGATCATAACTTTCAGCTCCTTCTTCTTGGCATTTTAATTAAAATCATGATTCAATACAAGGTCCAAAGACGGAATATTTCATATGGTATATGCTGACCATCAAGCAAGTAACTGTTGTTTCAATTGCTAATGTTAACTAGTTGATATCAATCTTGACTACAAATTGCTAAATGCACTAACTTAGCTCTGAATCCCTTCTAAATAAACCACTAACCACACATAAACCAAACCATCCAATCTCAATTGAATGGCCAAAATTAGGAGAGAGCACTACTTTCTTATCAGGAAAAAAGGTGTAGAAATTTGTACTGGGAAACACAGCAGAAACCATTTACCTAAAAGCTCAAATGTGGGTAAATAAGGACAATGATAATAAATGAGAAAAATCAGATTACTAATAAATCAATCCAACCATTTGCCTGTTTTATACAGAAGCTAAAATACTGAAACTTCAAAAGATAAAAAAAATAATAATAATAAATTATTCTGCTTTATGATTGATGCATCTGACAAAGGAGACATCTTTGTTGTTAGATTCATGTGCATTTATCTTTTCCTTAAAAAGAGAATCGACACACGAGATGCTACCACATAACAATCGATACACTTCCGGGAAAGTGCATTACGTGAATCATTTTCCATGAAAAATCAATCTGCAAGCAAGCTTGAACTTGATTTAACTACACGTTGTTGTGCCAACTCAAAACTAGTAAAAGTGCTCAAAGAATTCAAGCAAATGGATTTTCCTCCAACAGTCAAATACTTTAATAATCCCATTAATTCTAAATTCATAAGAAAACAAAAACATCAATATTTGGGTAATCAACACAATAACTCACAAGAAAAAAAATAATTTAAAAATCAGACAATTTTTTAATCCATTTTTCTACACTGGGTCAAGTCCTAACCCAAAAAAAAAGCTAATTATTATTCATTTATTAAACCATAACTAACAATACACAAGTAAATAATAATTAAACCACAAACAAGCAATTAAATCAAGAAATATCTGTTAGATCAAATCACATGCACATAGGAAACGATTTTCCTAATTTGAACTGATTATCATAATTAACTGAATACATAATCTTTAATTAAGCACAAGTTGCAGTGAAAAAGTGTTGAAATTACTGTCTTAATTAGATCTGAAGAGGAGAAGAGCGTGTTTGATTTGCGGATACAGAGTCAGAGAACCGACTAGAGAGATTGATGATTGTTACGAGAGAGAGAGAGAGAGAAGGGGCGGTGGGTCTGTCTAATATGCTGTACTGTTCGTTTAGAACTGCATTTCTAGTTTAATAATAATTTTTACTTTCTAATAAATAATCGTTTTCTATTAATAAAATTCATATTCAAAATATTAGAGCATTCATACGTTCCCCTTTTTCTCATTTCATTTTTATATTTTATTTCTAAAATTTTATTTTTTAAAACATAAATTTACCCTAATACATGGACTAATTACACTATAAGGAATTTAATATGCTTTGTCAAACTATAAGATTTCATGCTAATCGACTCTAGTGACCTAAAACGGCATACCTCGCCTAAGATGACCGAAAGACTCCACCTGAAATCCCAAACTTATACTAGCAATATCCAAACAAAAACCATCATATCAGAGTAGTAGTTTCATAGGTACGTTCAGAAATAGTTCTTTAAGTATAGTTATGATCTAATAGCAATGTATTATAATTTACACGATTCTCATAAACGATTTATATGAAAAGGAAAATAAAACAAACTGAAATATTAATTATATGGGAATTACAATACTGTTTTAGTGCTTCTGATCTGGATGCTGATTACACACAATTTACACTGGAGAGTGGGAGTAGCAGATCCCCAATTATTTATTACACACTTAATATAATACAAGTACTTAAT
>MKEJ01091982.1:0-12939 GCA_001753735.1 Embelia ribes
TTAAATTTAGATATCTCTCCAAAAAGTTAAAATTTAGATAACTATCTGTTTTAGATATTATAATAGATAATCTGCAGCAAGCACTTTTTTTTACAGAATATCTAAATTTGATATCTAAAATAAATAAAATATATTTTCTACATAATCTGTTGTGTGCGGTTGTAGTAATTTATTACATGAGACAGACAGAAAAGTGAACCACATAGACAAAAGAGGGATTAACGTCTATAACTTTCAAGCTCTAAACATTTGACTTTTTCGCTTCTTCCCTATTTATTATTAAACTATGACAATGAAATAAAGACCATTAAAGAAATTGGAATTTTTTTTAATTATTATTACGAATACAATTTTAGGTCATGATAAAATACCGAAAGGGACAAGCAGACCGTAGAATAAATAAGATCCATTGAATATTTTACAATATGCCTAAGCTAAGGTCACACGTAGATTTGTTAGGAAAAAGTAAAACAGGTCCCTCCAGTGGGATGCTCGGAAAAAGTAGATAATGATACCATGGCTTTTAACTTTTCTTCTTTCATTAGCAGCCACAAAAGTTAATTTCTTGTATCCTGTAATTATTTTCCCACAAAAATTTAAATTAAGATTTTGTTTGATTATCCTGCTATTTTTCAAAATTCGATTATATTTTTTATGCTGATATAATTATAATTTTTATTAAAAAAATTCTAAAACTTGTTTCGATAGGTAGTGTGTTGTTTAATAAAATAATATTTTTATTGTAAAATTAAAAAAATGAATATGTATAGTAAATTGTGATTATTCTGGCGAAAAACAAAACAACTTTTAGAAGTATTCATAAGGCCTCTCTTGGAAGCATCTTTCAAAAGGTAAAAGAAAATTATTAACAATACATATTTTAAAATTTATCAAACACCATGTATTATAGTTGCGAGGCTTAGGGGTGGGAATTGCGTTTTCAAAGAAATGCAATTTCGGTTTAAATACGAAATGCCAAAAAATTTGAAGGAATAAAAAGTAAGGGAAAGATGCCAAAAAGCTTGGGAAATAATTAGAGATAATCCTATAAAACTTAAGTAAAAACGACTAGAAAATGTTCAAAATACTATTAGGAAACTTAATATTAACTTTTTGAAAACTTATAGGAAATTTATTGGCTATCATTTCCTAAAATAAAAAATAAAAAATTAATAAACATATTATGTGAATAAATTTTGTAGCACTTCTATGATTTTTTTATTTTTTTTTTACTTCTATTAATTTGATAAATAAGTATATGTATCATGGTACTTACAAATTTGAGTAAAGTTTTTAGAATATTTGATTAAAGAATCACACACATTTTGCATATATTTTCCATATGTTATATAATTACATCAGAAATATTCCAAACATTTCCAATATCCCTTATATTTTTTAGCATGCATTTTTCGCTTCCATTTCAGACTTTTGGTAACTATTGCTTAGATTATGATGAGGATTATTAGTTAAAGATTATAAGTTAAAGGAAAAATCGAATTAGGTATAAACAAGTTTGGTAATACTCTTATGAAGTGCTAACAGTAAATACATATAGGACTACTCACTGGCACTTCAACTATAATGTCTTGGAATATAGTTTTTCCGTTATTACTATGAAAAAGTTTCACATATTGTTGGAATAGTATGAATATTTGAAAATTTATCTTTGGCAATTTGGACTTTTAGTAAAATTTGTTGTCACAGCTTGATCATAAGTTCGATTATCTGCAAGTAGATTGATGGGATTGGAGTGTCCTAGGATATGCATAGTCTTCAAGATAATGATTTCGAAGATCACCATCGAGAACAAGATTGTTTTGAAGAGGGGTCGAATGATGAGAACGATTTTTTGATATTTCTTTTATTATTTGTTATTAATAAAGGTTGTTTATTTATTATTTTCGTAAGCTTTTTAAGTCCGTGGCCTTAGGATAAATGTTAGAAGGCTCAAGCCGGTTAGGATTAATTTCTACTATTTATTAGTCGTAATCTTGCTTTGAGGATGAGGGAAATGAAATGAGTAAAATTAAAATAAAGTGATTTAATTTCTATAAACTCGTTCTAACAGTGTGCGTTAGAAAGATCGTTCGTGCACCATAAGTCATGGGTAATACTGATCGAAGCATGGATCCTTAATTAAGGATCATGTTTGATCATAGATGCACAACTACAATTAAAATTTTAAAAACAACAAGCAAAAAATAATAATAATAAAAAAAAAAATTTAATAGCGAAATTGTGTATAGTATATTCAGTGCAACATTTCTACTGAAACGGAAAAAAATAAAAACAGACGTGTGTCATATTTCTCATTCAAGATTTCTCATTTGATTTCTCAAATGGGAGAAATTTGCAATTAAGAAAGATTGCTGTGAATGCTGCGTGTTTCTACATTTCCCCCCTAATTTTCCAACCATTTATTTATTGGGGCCTTCACTTGTGAATTCATCTAACAAAAATATATATCTTTAGAGAAATTTTATTAGTGTATTCCCGCTAGTATATCTATTTTCATCTCTGGATTTTAGTACTATAGTTCAAACTCTAAAATAGAGGTTGTAATGAACTTAACACGCACACGAAACCCACTATATCAAAAAATAGTATGGGAGACGAGTAGTAGTCCATAGTTCGAGGGGATCAACGTAGCAAAATCGTTTTTTAGGGGATTGAATAGTATTAGATATACTAGTGCAGGTATCCCCTAAATGTAACTCGTGAAATTTACGATGAGCCGCCAATATGTTATAGGTTATAGGCTATATAGGGTGATTGGTGGGTGTGCCCTTAGTTCTTTTCTTTTCAATGTATTGAAACCGGGAAGTTCTGTTTTCTGAGTCATTTTGTCAAGCACTTGATGTGCATATTTACATCGATGAATATTTCGTTTATATTTGTTTGTTTTGAGCCCTGCTCCCTAGTCAGAAGTTCTGTTACTTAGATCTCTGTGGTAGTGAACATAATAAAGTTCTTATATTCACCAATATATGTTTTTTGATCTTAATTTCTACAAACGCAATATGCATTTTGTTGATAAGTCAATAATGTGGTAGTAAATTTAGTGATGGAAATATTTTCCCTCCCTTCCTGTTTAGCAGTGGCCGCTTGTTACCGAAATAAGCTTCCTGCAAAGCTACATAGTCCCTGAATTAAAAACAAAAGAGTCATCACCCTGGTATGGGTTTTGAAAAAAATATTGGCGTGGATATTCATTGTGGGTATTATTGGCGCATATTTAAGAGATGCTTTTGGAATTATCCACCTGGTTATACAATATATGTTTGACGGCGTTATGTAAAGTGCAAATTTGGAGAATGCTGAAGCAGTCCTATTGATGGATAAGAATTGGAGAACTTCCGATGTGGTAACTTACAAATTCTATTTCCTTTCTTTTCTTTTTACAGTTAAGACATTGCTCTGCTCGAGGCAACAGTTAAATCAGTCTCTCTTCCCTTTGTCTTTGGGATGGTATTCGTAGGATTTATGAGAAGCTCCAGAAGATGCATAAGTTCGCTCGATTATAAACAAAAGAGAGCTCTATGCTCAAACTCAAGAAATCTAAACGGTCAAAATCAAATTTTACCCGTGCTGATCGTGGGAGCTGGTCCAGTGGGGCTCGTTCTAGCTATGCTTCTCACAAAACTAGGTATCTTTTTCCACCATTGTTTTCATCAATCCTCAAGTGATTGCTTAGATAATGAGACATTTTGTTCGCAGGTATCAATGGATATTGAATATTTTGAACTGATTTGTGCTTAATTCTCCCCATTTTCTCGCCTTATTTGATAGTAATATGTATCTATATTATGTATTTGAATTCACGAGGTATGTATCCTTGCAATTTGGGGTTTATATAGAGGTTAGTACATGTTTATAACAGATGTTGGATGAATCCTCTTTGAATTTTGAAGGAAAAAAACTTGCATATGATAATTTTAAGTGGGCATTTGGATGATATGAATGCTGCAATAAAAACTAATCAATGATTGAAGTTTTAGTGTCATTTCCATTTTTGTTTCCACCGAAGTCCCCAGTCGTCCGTATCTATTGGGAAGCATAAACCAGTAAGGGTATATCAGCGTATGCTTACAGAACTTTGACATATGAATTTGCTTGTAGACAAATATATTGATGGTATAATGCTCCTCAATGTAACCAAAAAACTCTCACATTTTAAGAACCCACTTCTTTTATTAGGCAGTAGATTTGTGCTTACAAATTCGGGAATCCCCGAAACATACATATACATTTCGATGATTGATTTATTATTTTTTTTGTCTCTCTCTATCTCTCTTATTATTTTTCCCATTTATTATGTGCTCTTTGTGGTTTAGCTATACTTTGGAGTTGCTTACCTTAGCTTAAGCCCTTTGGTATTTTGCAGGGATCAAATGTGCAGTGGTAGAGAAAAGCAAGAGTTTCTCTAATCATCCACAGGCACATTTTATCAACAATCGGACAATGGAGGTTGAATTTCTATATGGTGACAAGTCTTCCATCGCATTCGAGTTCATCAGAAGTTTACGTTTTTTTAAAAACTTTGCCAGGTGTTCCGCAAATTGGATGGTTTAGCGGAGGAAATCCAAACATTCCAATCACCTGTGGATTTATGGAGAAAATTCATATATTGCACATCTCTTTCTGGTACTATCCTTGGGTCAGTAGACCATATGCAACCTCAAGGTGATTAATCTCTTTCATGTCGTTGATATGCTAATATTTTTCTTAGTTGTTCCCTCGCACTTGCATTCGAGAAATTTCAGCAACCCATTTAATGTGCATGTAATTAGTCCTATGAAGGATTCCAATTCTTAGGTACATACTCAGTCTGGACTAGACTAATTAGGATTCAGTACATCTGTATGGCAATTTATTTTAAACAATTCTGATTCATCCAGTATACAACACATGACGAAGACATATTCTACTTGAGATTCTTTTTTTTTTTAAGAAAATATATGCTTTATTATAATTATGATTCACATTCAAGTAATTGTAATTATTATATTTTGCTTATCACAGATTTTGAGCGAGTTGTTAGCCCGATATCTGTTGCGCATTACTCACAATACAAACTGACAAGATTACTCCTAAAGAAGCTTGAAGGCCTGAATTTCAATGTTTGTAATGCTGATGGATTAGGGGTTTCTAAGAACGATGCAGTTGTGGAAAGGCTGATATTGATGGGACATGAATGTGTTTCTATAGAATCTACTAGTGATTGCGTTAGTGTCACTGCAGCATCATTTCTCCATAATGGCCAATGTGTAGAGAGAAATATACGGTGTGGAGTCCTTGTTGGTGCAGATGGTGCAGGAAGTACAGTAAGAAAGCTTATGGGCATTAGTCTAAAAGGCGAAAAGGACCTGCAAAAGCTTATCAGCATTCATTTTATATCTCTAGCACTTGGCAAATTCTTACTCAATGAGAGACCTGGGATGTTATTCTTCATTTTCAACACTGAAGCCATAGGGGTCTTGGTAGCTCATGATCTCAAGGAAGGAGAATTTGTGTTGCAGGTTTGGCAATATATGCTTAAAGTGATGCCTTATTTAACCCCAGATCTAGTTTGCCTCCGAGAAATGGGATGAAATAAAAAATTCTTATATCCTGTAAACTCTCTTTCACTGTTCCATTGATTCCATCATTTTCATTCCTATTTGCTGAGATTTCTTCTCTCCTCCTATGGATGTGTGCTACAATTTTATCACTCATCATTGTCATCACCCATTCCTTTCACAACTGTAATATTTGTACTGAAAATGCTATCTCATTTTTCTCGAGTATTTACCATTTCTTTCCACTTCACGTAACATATAGAACTATGGTTGCATTTTTAACATGTACTTATTACCTGATCTTCTTGTTTTTTCAGATCCCATTTTATCCTCCCCAGCAGAAATTCAATGATTTTACTTCTGAGGTACCTTTTGTTGCTTGCACCGTGTTCACTTTTATCTGATGGATTAGAGGACGGCTTTTTCTTTGTCTCCAATTTTCCGGGACAATTTTTTTCTTGTAAACCTACAACAAATATTGACACTGTAGGCATTACTTGTCGAAGACACAGCTGAATCATACCAAGTGTTTTGAATTATGAAGTTTCTTCATGATGTTCTCAAAGTGCTTAATTGTTGTAGAAGTGTGAGAAGTTAATCTTCCAATTGGTTGGCAAGGAGCTTGTGGACGTAAATGTGAAGGATATTAAACCGTGGGTGATGCATGCTGAGGTGGCTGAGAAGTTTGTGTCACGTGACAATAGGATAATACTTGCTGGTGATGCTGCTCATCGTTTTCCTCCAGCTGGTGGTTTTGGTACGTAGCTATCATATCATTCAGTTTTATTATTGAAAAGTATAAATTTAATATAAAAAATTCAACTAGTTTATATATCTATTTTATTAATGCAGGAATGAATACTGGTATACAAGATGCACATAATCTTGCTTGGAAGTTAGCTTCAGTAATTAGGGGCATTTCTCCGTCTTCAATCCTTCAAACCTACGAAATTGAACGACGGCCTGTATAAGCCTTAACTCTTATTTATACATTTGACCCACTTGCGTTCCATATTGTAGCCTGATTGTTTTTCTGAAGTATTACTTGTTTTGAGCGTTTTCAGATAGCCAAGATTAATACAGCTCTTAGCATCCAAAATTTCAGAGCAGCCCTGGAAGTTCCAGCTGCTCTTGGTCTTGATCCAAAAGTTGCAAATTCAGGTGCTCTGTACGGTTGGTTATTCATTACTTGTTACAATCACTTTTTATTTTTTTTAATTTTCTACTTTTGGGTTTACAGTGCATGAAGTTGTTCATCACAGGCTTGGTTGGATACTACCGTCTGGACTTCAGAAGGGGATATTAGATGGACTTTTTGCGATTGGTCGTGCACAGTTATCTGATATTGTTTTGAATGAGAGCAATCCACTTGGATCTGCAAGGCTTGCCATGCTGAGGAGCATATTTGAAGAAGGAAAGAGTCTCCAGCTCCAGTTTCCGGCTGAGGATCTTGGTTTCAGGTTTTGCCTCATTGTTAGCCTTTATAGTGTAGATTTAAGGGTGAAGCTGCGCAAGGAAAAAACATATTCTTACGCAAAAACATACAAAACATACGAAAAATGATGTTTTACTGCTGCATTTGAAAACGTGGTGGATGCTTTTATGATTTCCGAATGGAGTGTTGATATGCATGTATCTGTGTGAGGCTTTTTATAAGAGATTTTTTTATTTTTTTTTTGCGTGTGTGAATCATTCCCCAGATTTAATCTCTCTCTCTCTCTCTCACACACACACACACACACACACACACTCACACTCACACGCTCACAGACCTACACACACTTACCTGGCTTCAAACTTTTAATGCCAGGTACCTCCAAGGAGCACTTGTTCCAGATAAAAATATTTGCCATGATAGTGCAGAAAAGCCAACAGGTCGTCGCCGGGATTATATTCCCTCCGCAGATCCCGGGTCAAGATTGCCTCATATGAACATTAAGGAGTTGTCAAAGCTGTCAAGCGAGGTAGTCTCTTCTTACTGAAGTTCATATGCCAAATCTCATGGGGGTGTTTGTTTCACTGGAGAAATTGTTATGAAGTGAACTATTCTCCCCTGATTGTCATAGGCTAAATTTTATAATTATTGTGTATTTATTTGGATATACCTGTCCTAAGTTCCTAAAAGTGGATTGAGCTCATCGCCTCTTCCCTTGGACAAATTATTCACTTATTTGAAACTATATAAATCTTAACAAACAGGAGACTGGACTAGATTAGACTAATAATTGTGTCCCATGTTACGCCGAATGAAGATCTGCAAATGAACAATTGTTGCTCAACATTACCTGCGTTGTGCTCTTTCTAGTTTTAATAAATGATGTTTTTTCTGTAGGAAATATTTTCTACCCTCGATTTAGTTGCTGGAGATAAACTTGAGTTTCTACTCATTATAGCTCCCTTGTTGCCGTCTTATGATTTAGCTCGTGCTACTCTAGAGGTGGCTGATGAATTATTGGTCTCTGCAAAAGTATGTATTATGTGGCCTCATGGTTCCACTAATGGGCTCAAAGCGCGTACTAAAGCAGCTCTAATGCCTTGGGAAAATTACATAGATGTTGTCGAAGTTAAGCAGGAACATATTTCTTTGTCGTGGTGGGATATTTGTCGTATGACCGGTGAAGGAGCCATCTTGGTTAGGCCTGACGAGCATATTGCTTGGCGAGTGAAGTCAAAGCTCGGCGGTGATCCTGTTTCGGAAATGAAGAGAGTTTTTTCCACTATATTGAAGTAAATTCTAGTCGTATTTAAGACGATTGATGTTTTCCAAATTGAATACTAAAATAGAAGCCTCCATTGTATATTTTACTTATGTTAGCTAGTGAGAGTCGAATGGAGGAGCATGTAATTCTTTATCCTTCTGTTGCTTGCTTGTTCTTTGGCTTGGGCTCCCCATGTACTAAAAGAGTATCTTGTTATAGGAAAGAGAGGAAAAACATTTATTCATTGTTTTGATAAATAGGGAGTATATTGATTCTTATTTGAAATAATGAAAGTTGCTCTTTATATCCAGGATCATATTTTATTTTGTGGATTAAACGATGCAGCAGACCGTATTGGTTATGATACTGGGTTGTCCATATAGATATATATAAACATTTTTTTCAGACTCCACTTTCAGACCAGTTTATTGAATGTAGGGACTAGGTGTTTCAATATTGTGAACCACTGCGATGGTCCAAACAGAACATTTTTCATGCAATGCACACATTTCCTACATTTTAATGTGATAAACACACTGCCTATGAAACAATCGAGATTAAATTTCATGATTATTGGGATGATTCTCGATAGTAAAAAGTGAATGAGGATACATTTGACTTTTGCAGAAGAAAGACACAATTATTTATGAATAACAAGTGTGATAAATTTAGCTTATAAGCTGAATAGCCAAATACTGTCTAGTTTTTAAGCAAAAAAAATTGAAGTTTATAAACTGCAACCAAACAAACTCGTAATAATTTGCCATTGGCTAGTGGTTGTAGGGTCAGCCTTAGGCAACACAACTATAACATGTGAATTGTTCTCCATTAGTACAAGTGGTTGTCATGATGGCATATGAAACACACGACTTAGGACAGACAGACTACGAAAGTGGTTGTCATTTTGGTATTACTATTAGTTTTGACACTTCATGATTAACTTGGTACACGTTCACGTGCTTTGAATTAGTTATGAATTTTGAATTTTCAAAATTAAATGCTCACTGGCCTTGAGGTTCCTAAAATCTTCATTATCTTCTCGGAAAGCATCTTAAATGTACAAATTAATTAGTCTCTCTCTCAGTCTCCGTTAAGGATTTTATATTTAATATCTCTATTATGAACCCAATATCTAATAGCTTTTGAATAACAATAAGAGTAAGTTGTAAGTCCCAACTCATTTTGCAAGCAAATTTCAATTTTTTGCACGATTTTCATTTTTAACAAAAATTTTGCCAAAATCTTGTTCGGATCCGTAATTTAGCTTGAATGCACTGTTAGATTATCTGCTATATCTCTAGGGAAAAAAAAAAATTATGATAGGTATATCAATTTTTTCGTACATAGAAAAAGCGTGAAGGAGGTTAATTTATTATGCTGCTTTCAATTATAATCTAATATGGCATTTTTATTGTAAGAAAATAATAAATGAAAATAAAATGCAATTATAATTTTGCAATCTTGATATATGATGCATGCATGAAGAAAATAAGTACATGCGTGTTTATATATAAAAGATCTTTCGTGCATGAACATATTTATTATGCATATAAATGAGTAGAGTGTAAATGTATGCATGCATGAGTCTTACAATTTACTTATTTATTTTATATTTGACTCATTATGGTGATCAATTCGCAAAGTGGTTTATACATGACAATTAAAGAAGTTGCCAAGTGACATATTACTTTTAGTCATGAATAAGGAATAGAGTGTATAATAAAAATATGACAAAATTAAGTCTTACAAAATTACAACATTGTTATACTGTGGAAAAGTACTATTGATTCATGGATAACAAAATGGGCAAAAAGATTTCAAAGGAATTGAATGTAAAATTAATTTTTAATTTTTTTAGTGACCGAATCGGCAAAAAAAGATGTTTCCTTTGTGTAGTTGTTCGTCTTCAAAAACTAATTCAAAAAAATCCAAAATCGAATAGTGATACATGTAGACTTGCGGAAAGACCAGAGGAAGAACGTTTAACAACAAAAAGGATGGTATGAAAAATTGTTATCAAGAATCCCAGTAATAGGAGAAATTTTACAATCTAAGATGAAAATATCTTAAATGTAACACATTCAAAGATAAATAGAACCTTCATGTAAGAATTTTCTTTCATTAATTAATTTGAAAATTTGCCCTTAAAGAGCCTATGCTAAAAAAATTTAGTGCTTCACTTTCTACTTACTAAAATAATTTGCCTTTAAAGATCCTTATTTTTCATAGTCTCATCATAGTAAGATTCATGCTTTGTAGAATGGTTAAGAGTACTTGTTCTAAGTGGCGCATAAATCAAAGAAATAGAAAAGGTCACACATGAACCTTCTCCACTTATTTCTCTTCCAATAAATAGAAAAAGTAAAACATTTTAAAACATGGGAAAAAATGCTTGATGTAGCACAAAATCCGAGTGCCACTCATCAGATAAATAGAGTGATACTTGATGCAAAAATAGAGTGACAGTTGACGTGATTACAACATGTAGCAATACTTTTAATATCATATGCTTATGTTTCACGAAACTATAATTTGAAGGTCTATATCACCTATATTCATCTAATTTTGTTAGGTCTAAATTTGCGAAATTTATATGTTATATTTTTGCGCATAAAAGATAGAAAGAAGTTCGATACTTGAGTAGACAAATAATCCCTACAAATAATAGAGCAATTCTGCTAATTCTTATACGGAAAAATATCTATTTTTCTCTTTAATTTTTCAAAGAAAAAACTGTGACGTCCCTCGTATTGCTAAATAATATTATATGGGTTATAATATTTTTCTTCTAATGTAGACGTCGTATATTAGTGTCTGGAAGTGGTAGGCAATTTTTTGTGATCGTAGTTTGGCCTCGAGAAAGGATTAAACGCAGAAATGCAAATTGTATTCGCGACAATAGTTTGATTTTTTGGCAATATCTCAAAAATCGTAATTCCGATTGAGGCTTAAGATATAGTGTCGGAAAGCTATTTCATGTATCTACGATTTTTATGTTTTTCCAAAAATTAATTCCAAGCGGAGAATGGTCAAAAAGTGGCTCGAAATATTCAATAAAAAAATGTCAGGAGGCGTGACAACAATTTTGTATTTTGGCAATATCTCTCAAACTATAACTCCTATTTGACTCTACAAAATGTAATTGGAAAGAAAATTCAATTATCTTAAATTTTTATGGTATGATGGAGCTAATTCGAAATGTAGAGTGGTCAAAACGGAGCCCGAAGTGATCAAGCCAGTGTAATCAGCACATAACAACTGGCCCGCTATTTTAATTGAATATAAAAATGTGTTTTAAACACATTTTGTCAGACAACAACAAACCGCGGAAGAAGAGGAGAACAGAGGAAGAGGAGAAAAAAGCTTAATTTTTGAAGAGCTTGGGACCTCGTCAACGAAAAATAAATACGTATTTGGACTCTATGTCATACGAGGATCATTTTTACTTAAGTTTCTTTGCTTATAACTCTCATTTATTTTTCCTCGGGTTACATGCCGAGTTCGTTTTTCGAAATAAATTTGGTGAATGTGTTCATTACTTCTTGTGGATCATTTCTATATACAAGGTCGTGTTGATCCGAAGCCATTTGCCAGGAAGATTCAGAGTTGGAAGCTTGGGGAGTTTTCGGGGTTTTTGGGTTATTTCATCTAATTTCGCCCTTCGGTTGGCTTAATAGCATTTGGTAGAATAAAGTTAGGAATCATTTTCCTTATGTTGTATAAACCGTTTTCATGCATTGGATCACGGTCATATGAGTAGAGGAGACCGACAATTTCGTGAGCGCGAGAAGTGGCATTTGGGTACCGTTAGACGAGGCTTGCGAGAATTTGCAGAAGGGGAGATTTTAGGCTTTAGGGAGGTATGGGAAAATTCAGGATCTTAATATAATTCGGAATCTCTGTTAGTATAATTACATGTTTCGGATGTCGTAGGTTCAAGAATGTGAAATCATTTTCGTATAGGAAAATGATTCCGAGGAATGGTAGAATACATGTATATTGGGATTCTAGAATAAGTATGAGAATAAATACTAGTAGCATAATTAGTATATGCATATATATTCCAGTTGCATTTATGGCGTTCGAGACACATCAGTAGTATTCGCGATGTTCTTGGCTTTCATAGTATGTGTGGCACAGTATCGTAGTTAAATACTACTTTCGAAGTTATACACACACACACACACATATATGTCGTAATGTACTTATATATATTTTTTGTAGCTTCGATAGTTGGTTGCGAGGCGTATCTGGGATAGCAGTAGTAAGGCCGTGGTGACTGTGATCCTGCTGCAATGATGGTGGCATTTTAGCGCTAGCAATGGTATGTCTGTGGTGACTATGATGGCGCGATGACGACAGTGGCGTTTCCATGGCAGATGAATACGAAACGACAGAACTATAGTGGTGACAGTTATGGAGGTGGTTATATATATAGATATACTTCTAAGAGTTATATAAATCCTTCTGGAGATATATATATATATATATATATATACATATATATATGAGAGATATATGTATGATGTGGAAATATATATATATACTTATATGAAAGATATATGTATGATGTGGAGATATATATATACATATATGAGGGATATATGTATGATGTGGAGATATATATATATATATGAGAGATATATGTATGATGTGGAGATATATATATATATAAATAT
>MKEJ01091997.1:0-30308 GCA_001753735.1 Embelia ribes
ACTCATGTTGATTCATTATCATTTGATAGATCAAACTAGAGGTCAAGAGAAAGTGAATTTGGGGGGTTTTGACGGGAGCTTACGAGGAGGTTTGTAGCGCGTGGTGAGGTACAAATAGTTTACAAAATAGGAATGTATGCGCAAATTTAAGCGAGTCCCTAATTGTATGATTAGGGTTAATTTTAAATGCTTTCTTACGAATAATAATTATATTAATTTCTATACGTTAGAATTAACATAGGTGAAATGATAGCATGATTGTAAGATTTGATTGTTTACGTAGGATTACATAAGACGTATTTATTTCATGATTGTGAGATTTGGTTGTTTATGTATGATTACATGAAATTCATATAGAGATGTATTTATTTCATGATAGTAAATATTGATGTGATTATGTGGGAATAACATGAAATTTTATATTGAGACGTATTCATTTCATAATAGCGAGTATAGATATATTTATGTGGGATTTAATATGAATTTCATATTCGAGATGTATTTATATCATATTGGTGAGAATTTGGTATGACATGAATACGTTTATGTTAAAACGTGGATTTTGATATTGACATTTATCAAAGTAAGAAAATGTAAGTTTTGAAAATGAAATTTTCAGAAAGTGAGACTTGCAAAAAAAGTGAGAAATTGTGGGAAAAGTGATACTTGAAAGAAAAGAGAGATATAGCGAGAAAAGTGGATTTTATGAGAAATTGAAATGAAACTTTGAAATTGGTATTTTTGCGTGAGTTGCATTACATTGTGAATTTGAGTCATTTTATATTTCTTTTCAGGATCGTGTCAATTTTTCATACAGTGAGTAAAAGTAAATAGAGGGCTCGACACCATATCGTGAAAGTCGGGAAACCTAATCAAGGATACACTATAATCTTGCCAACAGTAGAAATGTGGGTAGCATATTATAACATAGGGTCTACGAGATAGTCCTATATTTTTTTTTATAAATAGTGAGAGACACTTGTCCCAAATTTTATAGTGAGACGTGGGTTATGAGTCTTTATGGGTGTGTGTAAGTACATGTGTGGTTTTATGTGGGTTTGCATTATATCGACATTGCATTGCATTTTATTATATTCATGTGCCATAGATATTACACTTGCAGACACTGCACATCATCATATATATTATCTTATTTTGGAGACTAACTCGTACATACCATTTTCTGCTTTTGTAAATACTTATACTACATGTGTTGAGGCAAGCGAGTAGCACCACTGAGGGTGATTGGATCGTGTATATATATTTCCTTTTGGACAAATGTATATTTTGGATTATTTGGATGTATTTCAGCCCCATTCATGTTGTAAATAATATAGATGCTTAGTAAGATGCATTTGTTTTATACATTAGTGGGTTACTATAGACGTGATGTATATTTTATGTCCGAGGGGCCTGTATATTACATTCTGTTGGTCCTCCATTAGCGAGATCCATCTGAGCAAGAACGAAATATAATATATCTTACCAGTATTTCAGCATGTAGCTTATTTTGTATTTTGTAAACATAGCGTTTACTTTTATTATATACCAGGTTGGTATTTGTTATATGCGCACTCTGATGGATACTTATATTTATGCGAGTATGTTATAAAATGTGAATTTGGCTAGTGGCGATGTAAGTGTGGATTTCCTATTTTTATTTTCAAAACCAAATATAATATTTCATTCTCTTTTACCTAAAAAGAGAATACGCTCACCTCCAAGGCTTCAAGCGGGTTTGGGGCTTGCCTCGAATTTTCTAGAAAAATTGGGGCATGACAAAAATAACAAATAAACTCAACTTAAAAGCTAATCAGTTAAACGCTTTCAACTTTTAAGCAAATAAGCTAAAGTTATAAGTTGTAACCAGACAAGCCTACTTATTTCTAACTAAAAGAAAAACTGAATGTCTCCAGCTTAAAATTTTTAGTTTATTAAGACCAAAATAACTAATAAGTTCAGTTGTTAAATTAAGCATCGAGATGATATCCAGCTTTTAAATAAATTTGGATTTGTAAATTGCAACCAACAAGGCTATAATTTGAAAAAACTCATTCCATATCATAAATTTTATTGTAAAATAATTGTGAATGGTTATAGGCTCCTTGTTTTACTCTTTGATCCTATTTTCGATTCCTAAATCTATCTTTTGTATTTCTCAAAAAAAAAATAAAATAATAATAATAATAATAAATAACTTTATCTCTTATACAAAGCAAAAACATTAATTATAATTATTTCAATAGATTAATGATTGCCCGACATTGGGAAGACAAGGTCGGAAGCATTAATGATTGCCTCATGGGGACAACCACAAGGACTAAAACCCACCTTACCTTCTAGAAGATTATAACATATTTGGCTTTTGTAAGACATAATATTGGTAGGGGCTAGTGAGTTTTTCACTCCACTTGCAACTAAACTCCAATCCAAGAACTTGCGTGCATTTTATGGAACTTTATCTGCTTTCCATGTTTTGTATTATTATACAAAATTTATAGGTATATGTCTCATTGGATGTTTGCATATTTTCGATGTAAAGCCATTTAGAATTCAAGATGATGTAATTATAGTACTCACATTTATTGAAAATATATGATATTTATTTAATGAGTAATGATTTATGTACTGAAAACTTATACCGAATTGTATTGTCTAATTAATAATTAATCACACTATCACACACTCTCTCTCTTCATACAAAATAGAATGACGTGATGAATTGTTAACCGTATAATGCAATTCAGGTACAAGTATTTGATATAAATTTTTATTACGTATATCATTATTCTTATTTAATTTTACCAAAAATGAGCTCAAATTTTCATAAAATAAGGAAATAAATTAAGGGCAATATGGTCCTTATACTTGAAATCTAAATTGGGTTATAATTTGAGGACAAAATATAATTTATGATACCTCATAGGGTAATTTGAAATAACTAGAAACCTCATAAGTGTAAAGTGTAATTTACCCTTACATAATTAAGATCCCATGGTAAAAATAGGACAGACTGAGATTTTATACATATTTGTATATAATAATTTTTTACATATTATATCATATATTTGCTGACACACAGAAGAAAGTAATAACATATAAGAAAGATAAATCAATCTTATAATAAAAAATTATTCTCTATCATACGGTCAGCAAATGTATGACAATATGTATAAATTTTTTACGTACAAGTATGTATAAAATTCTACTCCATACAGGAATTATAATTTCATTCACGATCGACGTGATCACACAACAGTATGTGCGTGTTGTACCTTCAACGGGTTTTTTTAGTGTTGCCAATCTCACAAATTATGATTAATGCTAAAATTTCTTGCACAGAGTATTAGATATCATCCTTTTAAGGTGGTTTGTGACCTCGCTTTCATTCGTGGCCAGAGAAAAATGGTGAAATAGTTTTTTTCAAGTTTTAGGTGAGCATTACCGTGTAATTTAAAGTCTCTAAACAAAACACGGAATAGTTAAGAGTAAAAATTTTGACAATTAGGGAGGAACATTTTAGATATAAAGTGTCTAGAAAACTTCTTCTTCTTTCTTTTCTTTTTTTTTTTTTATCTTTTTTCTTTTCTTTTTGATGATTTAGAGAAGATGTTATATATTTTTGGGCCTTTTCTGAATTATATATATATATTTTTTGTGAGGCTTTCAATATAAAGGCCTTGAATTGGCCCATTTAACTCTTGGCCTACTTATTAGCACGGATTCTAAACGAATTGTTCAACTATTAACACATTATGCCCACTAGATAATATTCTTTGCCTACAAATAAT
This sequence comes from Embelia ribes, assembly GCA_001753735.1. Lineage (NCBI taxonomy): Eukaryota > Viridiplantae > Streptophyta > Magnoliopsida > Ericales > Primulaceae > Embelia > Embelia ribes. Next base: position 3,792 of record MKEJ01091997.1, read on the forward strand.
TGATCATATTTATTTTTTGGAACGTTCAAAAAATAATTTGACACTTTCTATTTAAACATATTCCAATCATTACAAAATTTAGTAAATTTCATTATTACCCGTTAATTAAATATTAGTAACCATGAAAAGACAAAACATACACTACTCATTTGTAATTTATTTCAAATATAAAAACTTAGTTCTTGGTTATACCTAAAATTGTAAATCAGGTCAAATGGTCTAATTATTTATTAAGAGAGTAGAAGGATTTTGTGGTAAACGTACAAATATTATTGAAAACATCGTTGTCCCCTGGCTTCTTTGGCCTGTTTCTTCCTTCTCACCTCAATTTAAGCATAATTGGCCGGATATCAAATAATAATTAGATATTTCTATATTAGAAAATGCCATCATTACAAAAATTATAATCTACCATTATTGTCATTCCCAGTCTTTAATGGTCAAATAAAAGTATATATGGTATTGTATTTAGTTCCAATCATTCCATCCATTTTAAAGTTAATTTGACAGTCCAAAAGTGTATGGGGCAGGTTGTAGTTAAAATATTTAGTAGGCCTTGCAACTTTCAAGACGATTTCTTACGCATCTATATCACATTTCATAAGCATATTGAAAAACAAATTATTTTATATATAGACTGTCCACGGGGAACTCCGAAAACCAATTCGAATTGAAGTTACAACACTAAAGCCCGACCCAAAACCGAACCAAGAAAAAGAAAATCAAAGATTGAAAAAAAGAAAAAAAAGAAATTGGAGAAGACACGTCAATCTAATAAGTAAAACCCTTCAACTTCTTGGAAAAGCAAGTGTCAATGACTCTGTAGGAGATTCTAAAGCAATTATATGTGACGGTGAGGACCCTGCTAGTGTCAACTCTTCTTGGTTTTGCTTAGGTGGCGACTTCGGTAGATCTGTCAAGATTTGAACTACTTCTCGCATAGTAGGGCGTTCAACAGCTTGTTCTTCGACACACAGCATTGCCACGTAAAACACGTGCATTACCTCATGGATGGGAGTAGTAGGAAGCCTCGAGTCGATGACTTTTATCACCTGTGCTATTTTACCTTCGGTCTTATTTTTCACCCACTGCACTATGTCAACCCCATCTCCGAACTCCCCCACTGGTTTTTTGCCACAGATTAGTTCTAACAAAACCACGCCAAAGCTGTACACGTCACTCTTCTCGTCCACCTTGAGTGTGTAGGCATATTCTGCAAAACAACACATTTTCAGATTATTACCTACAAAAGCTTGCTAACACGTGTTCAAATCGCTCATGTCAAACAGAGGTTTTTCGTTTGAGAAAAAATGGAGTTTTTAAAATGTTTCCTTAGAACTATATATTTTTTAACTCGTTGCAATATTTACAACATCAAGTACATATTTTAGCTTTGTTACTAGGTAATTTATGTCAAGACAGAGGGTAAAATTATTGTCAAGTGTTTTCTCAAATTTGGAGAACATCATTTTCCTTGAAATAAAGTAAAGCTTTAGAAAGCATTTCAATTTCCAAATTTCTGCTATTTAGATCTTGACCAAGGAAGAAACATAAAAGAAAGAATCTTGACTAGGGAAGCAAAAGTAGCATAATTAGCATTTTAGATTGAACTTTGATCTCATTATAAGGCCTATACCCCTATTTTTTAATGTTCACAGAGTACATGTTAGCGCTGTTTAAAATAACTTAAAGTCTATGATAGCAGGTAAAAATATTGTCAAGAGTCTGCTCAAATTTGGAAAACATCATTTTCTTTGAAGATAAACAAAAGGGTTAGTTGAGAAGCATTCCAATTTTCAAATCTCAACAATTATCTTGATCGGGGAAGAGAATAAAAGAAACAGATGTTGACTACATAAGCAAAACTACCATTGAACTAATAGACAAATTGGTATAAAATCATTTTCAAATATTGGGTCACATTTATGATGAGGAAACATAACACTTTGCCAGATTTAGAGTTAAGAACCACGTGAAGCATTTTATCAGGTCATTTTATCAGAAAGTGATCGATTGTTATATAAACACATTCACAAAAGGGACATATATACATTATACATATAGATCACATCATCACAGATCATGTTGCTAGAAAACCTTAAGCCAATTTAGAATACCAAAAAACAAATAGAAATATTGTTAACAATCAAGGTTTCGATATATACCTGGTGCAATGTACCCATACGAACCCGCAATAGCTGACATGGACTCTGAAGTCCCCGAACCTCGCAAGAACTTGGCTAGCCCAAAATCAGCAACATGAGCTTCGAAATCAGAATCGAGCAATATATTATTCGACTTCACGTCCCTATGAATAATCAAAGGCGAACAATCATGGTGAAGATAGCTCAGCCCCTTAGCAGCCTCGACCGCTATTTTATACCTTGTGTCCCAATGCAAATGACCCCCTTTCTTGCCATGAAGAACTTCGCCTAAGCTCCCATTAGGCATATACTCATATATAAGAAGATTCATCTCATTGTTTGAACAGAAGCCCAATAGCCTAACGATGTGACGGTGCCTAATCTTCCCTAGTGTCTGTATCTCCGCACTAAACCCGTGGTCGTGAGATGACTTGCAGCCTATATTAGGAAACCTTTTCACCGCTACTTGTTTGTCATTTGGCATTACCCCCTTGTACACAATCCCCGCACCCCCTTTGCCTATAATATTATCCTCTTTTAAGCTATCCAACACGTCGTCGCAAGTAAAACCCAAGTGTTGGAAAGTAGTTAACTTCCAAGCACGGGTACTACCCGCCCTTTTTATCGAGCGCCCCTTTATGATCGCTACTATCACGAAAGCAATTGATAATAATAGTAACCCAAGGACAAGCAAAAGCTTGAAAGTGGGTGAGAGGCCTCTGTGCCCTCCATGAGCGCCACCTTTGCAGTCGCCCAAGTAGGGTCCACAGAGGTTAGGGTTTCCGATGAACAACGTGGAGTTGAAATAACTGAATTGACCCGTGTTGGGGACTAAACCGGATAAATTATTATACGATAAATCGAGTGAGGTTAAGCTCTGCATAGTAGCCATGGACCCTGGGATAGTCCCTACCAAGTGATTTCTCGATAAATTCAAGTAATTAAGCATAGGCATTGTTGTGATCTCAGTTGGAATCTGCCCAGACAACTGATTCCGACTGAGGTCCACGTATTCTAATACACCGCACTTACTAATTTCCCGGGGGATTTCTCCCGAAAATTTATTATTACTCAAGTCCATCTTCGACAGCTGTTGCAATTGTCCTATTTCCTTGGGAATGGTGCCCGAAAACTGATTCCCGTCTAACAAAAGCTTCTGTACAACAGATAAGTTGCCTATACTCGCTGGTAGCGAACCTATTAGCTTATTGTTGGATACATCAATTTGTCCCAAATTAAGTTGTACTAAATATATTTCTGGAAATTCCCCAGAGAAAACATTATCGTTGAGCTCGATTAAACTGAGCTGAGGCAAGCTAAATATCCCTTTCGGGATAGTCCCATTGAAATAATTATCCCCCATTCGTAGCCGAGCAATTGACTGACAGTCACCTAATGACTCTGGAATAGGGCCAGATAAAAAATTTCCTAAAACAATCAACGTTTTGAGGCGATTACCATTGCACAACTTCGGTGGCAGAGTACCCAGCAGCATGTTCGTAGATACATCGACAATTTTCAATTTTCCATTTAATCCCAAATTTTGCGGAATAATACCTGTAAAATTGTTTTCCCATAGCTCTACTACTTCTAATTCCGGTAAATCGGAAATAAATTCCGGTATTGAGCCGTGAAGCTGATTTCTAAATAGATTAAGCAGTGTTAGATTTTTAAGCTCACCGAAGGTTACGGGTATTTCGCCCGAGAACTCGTTGTTCGACAAATCCATCGATTTCAAGCTCTTCAAGTACCCGAGCTCTGGCGTTAGCCCTCCGGAGAAATTGTTCACTTGTAGAAACAAAGTGTCGAGATTTTGTAACTTGCTGAGCTCCGGCGGGACCCTGCCAGAGAGCCCCGTGTAGGCCACGTCGAACCTTATTAGGTTCGACAGGTTGCCGATCTCCGGCGGGATCCCGCCGGAGAAAGTGTTGTAGTACCCGAGATAGAGGTGCTGGAGCATCGACACATTCGCAATCTCCGGCGGGATGGTGCCGGAAAGTGCATTTCCGGCAAGGGAGAGGTACTGTAAGGCCGGGAATTGCCCGTACTCCTGCGGGATTTTCCCGGTAAAATAGTTGCCGCCAAGGTGGAGGTGGCGGAGGTTCGGGAGGAATGCTACGCTCACCGGCAGGTCACCTGTCAAATTATTATTATAAAAATCGATGACGTGGAGGTCCGTTAAGTTTGACGGGAACGTGCCGTTAAATAAGTTATTAGAGAGGTTTAGGTAGCGGAGGGTTGGGATTAGGAAGAGCGTTTCTGGGACAGGGCCGGAGAGGTTGGTCCCAGTGACGGTTAAGTTGATGACGTGGCGGAGGTTCGAAATGTCGGGGGAGAGGACGCCGGAGAGGTTGAGAGCCGTGAGGTTGAGGGATGTCACGTTGGAGGTGGAGGGATCACACGTGACCCCGAACCACGTGCAGTGGCTGGTGGCGGGAGTCCACGTGGCGAGGGCGGAGTCGGGGTCGGAGATGGCGGATTTGAGGGAAAGGAGAGCGCTGTTTTCGGCTGCAGAGTCACCGGCGGTGGAGGAGAGGGCGTGGAGGTGAAGGAGAAGGATTAATATGAGATGCATTTTGCTGTGCTCAGAGAGAGAGAGAGAGAGAGAGAGATCAGGTAGAGTTCGTTAACAAACACATGCATCGATTATGCATGATTTTGAAATTTTGGGTTTTGTATTTCTCCTTTTCATTTTGGTCCCTTGAAAATTGATTAATGACTAAAATGTGTTGTGGGGTGATATATATACATCACTGGTCCCCGTAGTTTCACCCAAAAGTCTAATCGGTTCCAATTGTTTCAAGAATTTACTATTGATTTGTCGACTGTTACGTCACCAGCCTTAGATGAATGATAAATTTGTGTATAGTATGGTCTTCACATGTATAAATGAACACATATCATTTATCCAAGTACAAAATCTCTACAAAAATAGAAACTACATAATAATTTCAATCACACATATCACTAACTACACAGTAATTTCAAACACACATATCACTAAGCTTTAAAAGAATACGCCATTTGTTCTTTTCAAACTGAACCAAGCATGGTTTATGAGGACTGGACTAGTTTTTTTAAATCTTTTGTATAATTTTTGTCTCCATTTTTATCACCCGAGAAAAGGTTGCAAATGAATTGGATTCTGAATTTTTTATAAATGAGTCCTACTTTACTATTCGGTCTTGGTTTTTTTATAAATGAAAGAACCAATTAGGAAATTTTCAAACTTGGCTTGTTATTTAACGGGCTATATTTTATTATGTTCATGCTCGTCTATTGTTTAATGAATAAGTCTAACCAAACCTTTAATGAGTCGAGTCCTAGAATATTTTCATAGATAACTCAGCTCTTTTGTATCCCTAACCCTGGGATTCTTACCATTAGGAAAATGCTATAAGGAGACCAAAATTATATCTTTCATAAAACTTGGGGACTAAATCCATCTTATACCCAAATTTGGGGAGTGCCTGTGTTTAAATTGATGTTATTATTTGGAACAATTCTTTGTATATTTATCATTTCAAGGCAAGGTCCCTTTAGTCCTTTTACAAAACAAAAAAAGACAACAATTTTTAATTGTAACAATTCAGCTAGAATCACCACACAAGAGGCAGATTATGAATGATTTTGAAATATTGGGTCTTATATTAATTTAATATTTCCCGTTTCATTTTCGCTCTTGAAAATGGAACAATAACTTGATGTGATAAGGTGATGCAAGAGAAATAGCAACAAAATTTCTAAATTTTTTATATGAGTGGTATCAAATTATTTGTTTTGGGTTCGATTCTTATACTTGGAAGATGTTACTAGGGTAATTGTAGGATTTTATAATATTGTAGATTTAAAACAATTAATTTATATTTATTATATCAATCAAGTTTCAATATAGAATATTGAACTGAATTATCCATCTGATGAATGTCTAAAATACTTCAGACAATCAAGGAAACAAATCTAGATGAAATTAATTAACAGAATCAAATAAAATTCAAACAATAGCACATAAATTATTAGTCTAAAATGCATATTAAATAATAGCTAATCATTATTACTACTAAAATGCATGGGGCTCAACTTTATTTAGATGAGGCGGGAAATTTTAATAGCACACTAACAAGAGGTGGCCAGAAAATAATCGGGTTTTGAAATTCGATACCATTTTAAATAATAGCGCATCACTAATTACTAAAATCACTCATTTCTAACAAAGGCTTTCTAATGAATCCGGAATTATCAAATTCCAATAAGTGGATTCCACTCGTTTTATAATTCAAAATTAAGAAAAAAAAAGGAACTCTAAATTAGGAATTTATAAAAAATTCCAACAAGATGCACACAGATGACAGAGAATTTAGAAACTTCATTTTGATGGTAGCATTTAGAAAGATGCCACTGTCCCCATGCCTTTTGGACCATTCTCTATTTTCAAATATTTAGGCCCCCATCTATATACACATGATTTTGTTTGTATATGCTCAACTAACCTGGCCTACTTACTCATACGTAACACTGTGCATGTAATTTTTTTATGGAGGAGATATAATAAGAATAATAATATTATTCGTTTGATAAATTGGTGTCGTGTTAATAATTGAGTGATTTGGCGGCCAAATAAACTTGACTTTTAGTATTCTTTAACTCATATAGTCGTCTTTGTTTGTTAGTTTCAATTTTGCATTTTAAAACTATTTAAATGAATAATAATTTGCTTATTTGCTATCTACTGTATGATTAAATACTCAAAAAGTTGTTCTAGAACCACATATATAATGGGTCTAAAAATGCTTTTCTTTCAAATTTTGTCTCAAGAATTATTCATGATGGAGAGTATATGTAGAACTTTCATATAAAAGAAAATTGTTTAATAATTCATATGTTTGTGATCTTCTAAAAGTGTTCTAATTTAAAAATTCAAGCTTGATCAAATCATCAATAGAATGCATCCAACTCTTTATTGAAAAGAGTAGATACACCAAATGTTTCAAACAATTATAATATTAAATTTCATAAATTTAATATTATCTGTAACTTAGAAGAAATTAATTAAGGGAAATACTTTAGCTACCGTCCTATATTTGTTTACATCTCATCCTTTGATGTAGCATTGTCATAATTTATTTACACGGTGAATTTATTAAAATACTATTCAAAATATGGATAAGGCTTGGGCTACTTTATTGTTTGGATATCAATTCACAAAAAATTGAATAATCCACATTGCCATTTAGTGGTTTGGGCCCCAAAATTGATATAAAGTCCATATTCACAAATTAAGCCCATTCCCACAACAGAAATAATAATTCGTTAAAAAGAGCTTACATTTATATCCTTTCATCATTTAGAATCCTTTTTTATCTCATTTAATTTTTCATATGAAAAATTTTGAATGAAAAATATGTTATATTAGTATTTTTATTTGTTTGTGTTTTAAAAAAAATATACAATAAATTTTTTTAATAGAATATTTTAATATTCACAATTTATCTACTGTACAAAAGCTACACACTCTTGGTAACATTTAGAAAAAATATATTTTTGTATTTTATTATTATATAATATATAATTATTTTAGAAAAATTGGTGAATGCAATTTGTAAAATATGGATGGTCACGATCACCCGACCGATATGTCTGTTCTTATCTTTCAAATTTATTTATTTTATTTCATTTTTCCTCAGAAGCATACTTAAAGCCTAGAGATTTCACCAGAGACTGGTGGTATGATAATCATTATCATTCATTTTGATATTTTAGGTATCTAAATTCTAAAATCTGTTTTTTTAAAAGGTAAATTTTATGAATTAGTGCAATTTTTGTAATTTCAACCGATAGTGTTATGTTGATCATCCGGTGTTCGATCAAATGACACTTAGAGGAATGTTCATACAATCAGCATCATGTAAGTACATATGTGATTTAATGGATGGAGCTAAGATCAAGAAAAAACTAGATGGAAATAACTCAAATTGCTAGGTTTTTTTTTTATGTGAAAGCAGCAAAATGCTCACTTGAAAGCCGAGGAGTTGAGCAGTTGAAGCGTGTCAAATTTTAAGCCAAGGAAATAGAAAATTTTGAGCTTAAAAGTTGAAATCAATCAAGCTTATTTTTTTATGGTACCAAAGATTCAAAATAGATATAGCATCATTAATTCCTCATTAAAACTCAAAATATGCTTTAGACGATTCGTGCAAGAAGAAAAAAAGTGGTCAAGGTTCTGTTTGTTTCGCTTTGGAATATTTCTTTGCGAAACCTTGTTTTACTCGCCTTCAATTTCTGTAGCTTTCTTGCGCATTTACATTTTACACTGAAACAAATGAAGCCTCAATACACATTTTAGTCACAGGATTACAATGGTAATTACCATGTTGAGATTATATATTTTTTATAAATTTGTCTCTTATGTTGAGAGTGATTTTTTTTATTGTCTCTGTAATATTTTTCGGATTGTCTTCCATAGGGAAGTGCTTACCCGCCAGTGTGAACTTCGGGACCTTCTAGGTGAAAGTAGAATTGCCCTGAAATAATGACATTTTAAACTTGAAGCTGGTTTATAACTAATTTTCGTATTTGAACCCAAATTTGTAACAAATGAACGTCGAAAGCTAGTCAATGAAGTGGTAAATGCAAAGCTAATCGCAAATCCAAAATTTGAAGCAATTACTTGTATCAAGGTATAAATATTGTAAGGTTGTGTCTTTGGGCTTAAAAGTTTGTCTCAGCTTTAAGAACTTCTATATACATCCCTACTTTAGTTATTGAGTTTTCGTGTTTTCTTTTGTAGGAGGAAATTCTATCATCTGAGCTTCAAGACATTATGCTATGATGATGAGTAATATATACAACAAATTATGCCGGTATTGCAATTACTTCGGAGTTTGAACCATAATTAAATTTTGAAAAATGTCATTTCCTTTTTGAGCATCATATTATCTGACTCTCTTTGTGGTGAAAATTATGTGGCTCCAACTGATAAAAATTCAAATTTTATTGCCGGAAAAGGTTTTATCTTCGCTTAATCTGGAAACCTTACGACGAGTTGGAGAGCTATATGGTGATGTAGTCGTTGCATCCGTTCGTTGATGATGAAATCATCCACAAGAGACTTATTTCTTGGCCATATTTATGTTAATCGACTTAAAATTAAGCTCGAGCTGAAACTAATAGGTAGCTTCATTGTTATTCCTGACTGGTGCCTTGTTAATCTAAGAGACAGTAATTTCGAATTATTTTTTTCGGGGGCATAATTACAGAACTTCATTGATAAAAAACGATTACACTAGGGGTTTCGTCAGGATTACAATTTGCAGATGCAATATAGCCAAATAAAAAAAGTACATAAAACATGTAAGACTTGAGTATCACACAGGACAATAGTTTCTGCTCTGGGCAAAGTTAGGTCTACATCGTTCAAACTTCATAGGAGGGTCAACCATTCCTAAATTATTACAGCACAAAAACGGTTAACTACCAAGTTCTAACCAACTCGATGCATGCACATCTTCGAAGCGTATCGGACTAAATAAATTCATATATATTACTTGTGTAATACATCTCCATTCCTCAACAGGCAATCTAGGACAAGGCTCGCTATTGTGATAATGTTCCAGTATAATGACTGTTAGTATGGTAGCTCGTCCAACATTGCTCTGCCGTCTACATGTATTCACTCACTCTGCTAATAAGCACAGACAAAGATTTGGATGCGACGCGGACACAAATGCAAAAACTTTTGAAAAATGTCAGATGTGGAAGCAGAGAGGATTCGCCAATATTGTTTGTTATAATATTTATCATAGTTACTAACATAAGATAATTTTGAAAAATAACTGGCGTAAGCATAGCTAGCAAACATGTACAAGATAAATAAACATGACACATAGCAAAGACATAGTATACGCATATTTAACAAAACAAATATAAGAAGAAATATGAAAACATTTCCACATATTTTGTGTGTTAATGAGTTTTTTGTCTAGATTTTCATATTATATGTGTTGTTTTTCATGACTACCTAAATCAATCGAAAGATAGAAACAAAGAAGCACAGAAGTATTTGATTTATGTATATGGATATATATATGAGCTACACAACAATCATATCAAACGATCATCAAACAGAAAAAGCATATAGGGAAGAAATTGATATAAACCCATTCTAAGGGGAAGATGACAGGGGATTGATGGTGATCGTACGGAGTTGCATATCGCATGGAGTATCCACTGAGAGGACTAGGGTTCTTTTTAAGTTCTTTTGTGTTTTAGCATTTAGTCATGTAAGTATTTGATCATAAGTTAGATAAATTGACCCTGAAAATTAAAATAAAGATGGCAACTCGGCGCAACTGTGCTCTCGGGGTGTCCCCGGTGAGCCTTTGGTATGTTCCCCATAAGTCCAAAATTAAAACAATTTATTGGCATTGGCGTGTCCAACGTGCGTCCATGAATTTCTAAAGGGAATCTAAGTCCACGAAGAATCCGACATGGGTGCGGCACCAAATTTGGAATGTCCGTGCTTCTTAAACCACCAATTATAGCCGATGGAGAGGAAATGCGAGACCAATAATTCTTAAAAAAATAACTGAGGTGGAGCGTGCAAAAATAAAAGCTGGAGCGCAATTCATAGCTGACTTAGGGTGATCACTCAAGCCGTGGTTGAAAATCTGAAATTTGCTTCCCTCTATTAGTCAAAAAATAACATAGCAAAAACGAGGAAATAATTGATACGACAAATGAGCATATTATTATCAGGCTAAAAATAGGAAGTGATCTCAATAAAAGAATATTTTCTCTTGTAATGAATTGCCTGTATTTTCAAGAAAAATTACTACGAATTATAGACAAATTATTATAGATATTTTTAATTAAAAATAATTAGAGTAAATTATTATTATCGGTAGGAATTTTATGCTCAAAATATAATAATTTTTTACAGAAAAGAATTCTTAGAACAAAAAAAAAAAAATTGCATTGAGGGCAATTCACTAAAAATTAGTAATACACAAGACGAGAAGTTTACCTTCAATTGTTTTTGGTTTTGTCAATTTTGGAAAATTGACTACACGTTACTAATATCAATTGTGAATTTTATAATAAATAGATAGCCTTCTGTAAAACGAAAGGGATAAGATGGGAATTAAACTAAATGATTGAAGCCCATATCAACAGCAACACGCCACAATCTCTCTCTCTCTCTCTCTCTCTCGCACGATTGCATCTCATACCCAGCTCTCACCTCCAGAATACACACTTTTATTCTCTACATATACATACAAATATTGATATACATATATATATAGATATATATATGTAAGTTTATACCAAGTTCATATTTTTCATCAATTACTTCGTATGCCCACTTAGTGATTTGCCTTTTATTCACTTGTAGGTTTTTGGTTTTTGTTTTTGTTTTTTAAATCTTTTTGCCATGATCTACTGGTGAATCTCGATCTAATTATTTCATTTTATTGGTAATATGATGTTAATTTTAAAGGATTGAACTTTTCTTCTGTTTCTCTGCCTTTTGATGTAATTGACTTAGAGTGGTATGTGTAATGTTTTGGTTTTTAATTTTTATGTGGTGTGATTATGTATTTTGGGACTTGGGTTTGTTTTCTTGTTTCATGTTGTTCATTGCTTAGTTATAGATTTGTAATAAATTTAGAAAATGATTGTTCTCAATTACTATTAACATAAAAATTGCTATTTGATTATTGTCTTGTTTTGACTTTTAAGTCTTAACCTGATTTGTTGAGTTCAAGATTTATTGGTTATCATGCTGATACCTGCAATAGTGCAATGTTTTCTTTATTACTGTATTATATTTCCCTTCAGGGCACTCCCACCAGCCATTTAGGGATTAAATTTAAGGTGATGTTCGCACCCTTGCATCTAATGTATTCAATCCTGTCAAAAATATAGAGTATTTGCTATAGTGATCGCCTTAAACTAGGCAACCATTGTTCATCCGTGATACTATTTTTATGCATAGAGGATCTGGTGTGGGTATCCTCTGTACTCCAGCCTCTAAAAATTTGAGCTATAGAGATGAGAATAGATTTACTGGTGGATACTCTAACAGTGCGTAAGGACTGGGGCTATATTTCTTAATTTTGTATTCTCATGTAGAAATTTTTTTACATTGTTCTTAACTAATTGAAATTCCCTTTGTATCTGGGAGATTGTAGTATTCAGAAAACATTGAAGTAGATATGCTTTTTAGCTACTTAACATGGAGTTTAATTGAGATTTAGCCTTTGATTTGTAGCTGACCCATTAAGATAAGGCTGTCTGGTTTAGAATTACTGCTGACTTCAAAGTGCTTTTATTCAAGGTTTTTGTTTGATCTACATGAGTAATATGCTTTTATCTGTGAAATTATACAACAAAAGCAAACAAAATTACGAGACATGAGTCATCTTTTAGCTACATTTTTTAGATCTTCATATCCCGTAAGTCTCTGCTTTGAATAGTTTCTACTCTTGATTATGTTTACGTCTTTTAGAGTTATGTGTTCTCTTCTAATAATGTATTGCTATGTAGCTAAGCTTATAATTCTATACCAGTTTCAGTTGGGTCAGTTTGTTGTGCTATGTGCTACATTTGTGAAATGATGAATCTTCAACAATCTAAAGTCATATCTATGTACACCTAGATAAATTCTTAGATGTTATTAGTGTTCAATAGAAATGCCTTCTTTATATAAATGCAGGCATATTTTAGTACAAAGTAGTCCGTCAAGCCCTAATTATAAGTTCGTTTAAAGTCTATTTTGGTTGCTTGCAGCTTTGAAGTCTCCAAATTCATCTGCTCTTGTAAGTTCTTTGCCTATACAAGCTTCCTACAAGTGGTGGACCCGACTGAGCTTAATCAAAGAAGTTATCTTTTCCTTTGCTTGAGGCATAACTATCAGTGAGCTTCATACAAATCTGGCATAATGCCAATACACTTTTTCATCAATTATTATTAATTTCTTGTGTTTTACTTCCTGCCTGGGTACTGTGGAATGTAAATAACCGGTCTTTGATATGTATTTCATTTTTTATTTTGTTTTTACAGTACATGTATTTTCCTGGGCAACTGGATTTTGTGTCTCAATTCGAGCTAACTAGTCTCTTTGTGGGTAGCTACATTTAATAGGCAACTGAATTTTTTCTATCCTTGTATTTCTGATAGTTGTATTTAAAAAATGAAGTAGCTTTTGCCTATTATGGTTTCAAGTGGTTCGGTCGTTTTATCGGTATAGTATGAAGTATGTCTATGCCATTGTCAAATTCCCATTCGAAACTAACCCAAAGAGTCTATAATTTGGTAAAACCTTTTGCTTGTTTGTGCTCCATTTATGGGATTCTTTGGAGGTTTCTGCATATAAGTTTTTGTTTAATCACTGAAAAGTTGCGTACTTTATGTTAATAGTTATTGAATAGGTGGATAATGCGGGTGTGATAAAGTTAGTTCCAATTGCCCTTTCTTACGGATAATTTTGATTTCTGATTTCACTTATTCTACCAAGTGCTTCTTCTTTAGTTTGATAATGGAGCTGAATGCTATCAAAGACGCATTTGATCGGGTCGTGAAGAAACAAAGGTTGTCCGTGTTAAAATCCCAGGAAGTAATCGATCAACTCAGTCGAGAAATAGAAAAGGCATTATCAAAGCTACAATCGATTGGTGACCCTTCTTCTGAGTATGGGGTTATCCTTAATGAACTCAAAACCAAGTTGAACGAGATTGCGCCTCTCAGCCAATTGGAAGGGCCACAGAAGGAACTTAATATAGCACTGAGCAAATGCCAAAAACTCCTAGAGAAATCCTTCAATACCGACATTTCCAAAGCTTATAGAAATGTGGATCCCGATACTAACACGCTGAACCAGATAATCGCAAGTCATTTCTACAGAGAAGGCTTATTCGATGTTGGAGATTGCTTCGTTAATGAGGTCAATGAAGGAAAGGCTGATGCTATGAGGGCCCCATTCGTAGAAATGTGTCATATACTTGAAGAAATGAAGAACCGGAACTTAGATCCAGCATTGAGCTGGGCTGGCACTAACCGTGAAAAATTAACTCGAAATGGTTCGGGTTTGGAGCTGAAACTTCGTGGCTTGCAGTTTGTTGAAATTGTACAGAACAAAGATAGGAGAGAAGATGCTCTCAAGTATGCCAGAGAGTTTCTTGCTCCATTTACTTCCACCCATACAACCGAAGTACAAAAGCTCACGGCTTCTCTGCTGTATGCTGGGAAGCTCGAAAGCTCTCCATATTCGTATCTCTTATCAGATACCCTTTGGGAGAATTTGCCCGAGGAATTTACCCGACAATATTGCAATATTTTGGGACAGTCTTATGAGAGCCCTTTGAGGGTGACAATTTCAGCTGGATTTCAAGGGTTGCCGACGCTTCTTAAAATGATGAATGTGATGATTGAGAGAAAACATGAATGGCAAACAATGAAGCAACTGCCAGTACCGATGGATATGGATAAGGAATTCCAATTTCATTCTGTTTTCGTTTGCCCAGTGAGTAGGGAACAAGCTAGTGACGAAAATCCACCTATGCTGTTATCGTGTGGGCACGTGTTGTGTAGGCAATCTGTTACGAAGCTATCGAAGAATAACAGTACAAGGCCTTTCAAGTGCCCGTATTGCCCGGCTGAGGTGGAGGCAGGGAAGTGTCGCCAGCTGTATCTCTGATATGTGTGCGAAGTAAGTGAAACTATGGTGCTAAGATTCCATTCTGTTTCTCAGAAAAAATGTTCTTTGGGGGGAAAAAAAAAAGAAGTTAAATTTCAGCTTAGAATTTGGTGGTGATCATTGTGGTTAAAAACTGTTTTGTTGTTGTGTACTGTTCACTGAATTTCATGCATATAAAAATTTTTTTCATTCAAGGATTTAGAGTAATCTAAACAGGCTTGCTAGGGGCTCGATGCCATGAGCTGAATCTCCCTACGAAGGAGATGTATGACAGAACCGTGTAGAAAGAATGCAACACTTTGTATTCGCAAGCTTATTTGATGACCTTTCAGCGTATTTAGATCTGTATATACTAGCGTGACGCCCCTTAGCTTTGTATTTGCAAGCTTATGTGATGACTTTTGAAAAGCGTCTTATTTTATCTTTGTACAGACTCCTTTACGAGTATTCTACTTCTCAGTTTCCGGGAAGTGAATGAAACTCAGTCTAATACTTCTCGAAGAGCTTTCAGTTTCTTCAGTGTCAAACAAATGAATGAATTTGTTCTTATATTGAAATCAAGATATTTGAAATTTTCTTGTAGTTTTTTGGGTAATGTTCGACGAAAATAATTCACTTGGGATATCATTGTATGTGGATTACTCCTTTCCTATCAATCAATGGTGAGATTATTGGTGCTTAAAAATGGTGTAGCACAACAAAAGATGTCAATCTTCTATTCGTACATGAATCATGAAGAACGAAAAATCCCATATGATCACTCTTAAGATAATAGGAGAATTCCAAGGCATGATTTCCAAACCAATTATCGAGACTGGGTGAAACGTACGACTAAGGCAGAATTGCGTAGATGAATGAAATAAAAAGGTGGCGATGAGAAAAACATCTGGCGAGGAAACGTAATTTCACACGCAACATTGCTTACAAGAGTTATCAACTCCCAAACAGTGACATTCTTAACATTGTGTAACAGGTCCCACAAATTACTTAACTTCAGACGCACCGATAAACAGGTAACTCTTCAACATATAACGAAACACAAGTACTAAAACAAGAAAAGTATGTAAATACATTGGTTGCCATCCAGCGCCGAGCATCTTTCGTCAAACAACACCTCACAAACTTAGATTTATGCCTTGCTCGATTTCCCTACAGCTCTTGGAGCTGCAAAAAAATAAGAATCAGAATAAAAAATAGCAAGATAGCATCCCTTTCTTTTGTCAAAACAAAAGGCAACTCGAGCAGCAACCAGATCTAAAAGATTAAGTAATTTCGAAACCAAAAATTAAAATTGCAGGTGATAAAATCTTCACAGGCACTCTGCAACTGACTTTATAGCATTACCGGGTGACCTTCACATTTCGCTAGTGGCATAGGCTGTTACACACATTTGTGCATAAAAGCCGTGCAAATTAACCGAAGTTCAAGCAATGTGATGCATACTTCCGAAAGAGTAAAGCACGCTTCAACTATAGCTAACTTGAATTTTCTTATATTTTGTTCAATTACCAAAGAAAGGAGAATAAAAATTAGTTGTACTGGTATGTAAGGTACAAAGAATCGTATGCACACCTAATCCGATAGCATCAGAGCTCTTCATTATTTTCAGCCTCTTGCATGTTTCAGTGAACAACCTGCGAAAAAGACCACAAAAAGGAGTAATGAACCCAGTGATTAATAGATATTAAAAACACACATAAAAAAGACTAGTTAAACCCCCAATCCGGAGACACAACTCCCAACTGGCGAAGTTGAAAGGCAGCAGTTATATAAGTCACAAAATACAAGGAAATCCGAACAAGGACATAGGGAAGAAAACATTGGAAAACAGACAAATCTTCGACCAAGATATTTACATATATCGATACTAAAAACTCGAGTTGTAAAACAAACAAATCTTCGCACACGTTTCACACTTACTCTGATTAAAAAGAAAATTTGCCCCTTTTCCTCCGCTTTTAAACCACTTAAAAATATGTAGAAAACGAAAGTATGTTATATAAGTCAAGTATCAATAATGTTCAATCTTCAGCTCGTATACATTGTAAATGGAAAATGTTACATGCGTGAATTAAATTTACAAATCCAAAACTTAATGATGTTTGCAAATAACTGAATAAGCATAACATACAGAAACAAGCAAAGAATCAGAGACATAAGAAAAGGGAAGATGAAGTAATCTTACCTCCACGGGACATCCCCCACGAGCATCCAATCGCCATCTTTATCCTCATATGTAAGCACATATTCTGATCCATTTAGAAGATCCCTCAACTTGCTTTCACTTAGCTTGTCGTTCCCTGATGCGCCATGGGATCCACATTGACCTGAAAAATAAGCTGCTTAGCGAAAACTGAATACACATTTGAAATAGCACAATTCCTAATGTGCTCACTCGTGCATATTTAACACCTTAGACCAAATGGAATGAAAATTTGGAATCAGAAGAAAACAAAAATCAAATCTCGCCTATGGTGAAGCTGCTGAACATCTTCTCAAGAGCAGACGAAAGTTCCTGATACGTTGCGTACAACCTAAGATCCACCTTCCTCAGATAAGGTGCGCCATCCATGCTGACTTTAACAAATAGAGTACCAGGACCAGGCTTTCCATCAACTTCATCATTGTTCTTTGAAGTGGTAGCCAATGAATTCTTCCTAAACGACCTTATGGGAGGCCAACCAACTACCTGTGCCCTGTAATAGAATGAATGTTATTAAAGCTATTTGATGTTAACTTCCAGTGTGTGCTGCGTAACAATTTAACAATATCAATATAAAGTACATTACAGAAGATAAATGCGACCAGAGGGCTGCTTGCCCATGGACAAGTGAACTCATTAGAGTAAGAAAATAATTAATCATCCATCTAGACGGTCCACAATCCACGTGCTAAGTCTTGTCTCTGCATGTATGTTTCATACCTATAACTAGAGATATTCGATTACAAAGATTGAAACAAAAACTAAAAGATCCAAAAGCCAAGGTCATGCCACACAGTGGCCTCAAAACTAGCTTTCAGCGCTTATTATGCATATCAGTCTTTGAGCAGAATGACAGGTCTATAGTTCAACTATAGCAAACGCAAAGCACAATCAATGCAAGCGGAGAAATTAAAGACCTTACAGCCCAGTCATTGTCATATTGACAGTGTGCTAAATCACAACATATACAGTGCACTCATGCATGGTAGTTTCATTATTGTCTTAGAACTGAAATTTAACTGTGTTTCACACGTACTTTGCAGCTGGTGCTTTGCTACTGTTGTTGGAGGCTTTCATCTCATTTGCGGGGCGAGACCGTTCTTGCAACCCCTTTAAGGGTGTATCCTGGGTAGTATTAAGTGACATCACAGGTTGCTGGAAACAGCCTGTGTCAGAGAATCCTCTTTTGTTTCCGGAAACAACACCCTTTTGAGCTGAGGCATAGATTCCGTCTTTCAAAGGAAGCAAAGGAAACAAGGGAATTTCCTCGAACTTCGTGTCTCTTTCGGGGTACTGGTATCCAGGAAGACCGAGTCTCAGTTCCGTAGCCTTTAGATTTAGGTTGCTCTTCTTATCCTCCAAAGAGCTCGAGATAGGTGAGCTGTCAACCGAGGAGCAATCGGACAAGCCCAGATAATTACGCTCTTTCAAACTAAAGTCGTCGTTAGAGACACAGTCCATCAAGGGCGAATGAGCTGCCATAGAGACATTGCCTTGGGTTACCTCTTCTACGCCTAACTGTGGTGGGGACATTAGAACTAATTTGTGGAATTACCTCGTTACCTAATTGAAGACCCAAAAGAGATTTTACTTGTGAGTGAGTAGGATATAAGATTTCTTTTATCAACATCAATATAAGTGTGTATTTAAGGCTGTAAACAGATACCTTGAGCGGATACAGATAGCACATTGAAAAGAACAATTGTCTAAACTTAAAAGTACAAAGTACAAAGAACCCTATAATTGAACTAAACAAGAAAGAAAAAGCACTTCTATATCGATAATTAGCAACCTGAGTAAGCATTGTTTGGTTTGTATCATCTCATTTCAACTATGCAACAGAGGTGTTTTAGAATCAAAAAGAGTTGTTAATTTACGAGTGAGAACAAAGTGAACGAAATGCAAATGGGGAATCCCAATCCGAAAGCATAAGGCACTAGTCATCCAAATATACACTATTTATCAATTAAGCAAACAATCTCATATCTTTCACAAAGGTTATATGTAAGCCGATGCATGTGGATCATCTTAAATCAGTCGAAAAAATACCCAACAACATCGAATATTCCGATGAAAAACAGAACTATAAGTAATCAAGAAACACAATTATAAACCGGGGTTCAGACGAGCTATCTTATTCTTCCATAAGTTTAAAGATCTCTGTAACATATGGATAGTCACCAAATTAATAGAAAAGAAAAACAACCCAAAAGCGTAAAATTAAGCAGCCTTAAACCACCCTAACTGGCCAACTTCAATTTCCAAAGGCAAAGTTACAAAAACCAAGTTAAAAAAAAAAAAACACTAGATAGTAAAACTCAAATAGAGACAATCTAGGGCAGTCAAAACATCATCTAAAATACAAGATTAGCTTAAGCCTATAATTAATCCTCACATGTTACTTGCGTGCATATCAAAACGTAAGCATAGCCTGAAAATCAAAGCAAAGAGATAGAGAGAGAGAGAGAGAGAGAAAAAATAATTTGATATTATTAGCTTATTAAACTGAGAGTTTTTAGTTTTTCCTTGAACTTTATCAGAAACCAAACAAAAACAAAAGCAAAAACAAGACTAAAAAAATGGAAACAAAAATACATTATCTGGAGAATTGCTTACTTAGGAATCTAAAAGCACATGACAACAGCTCATAAATTTGTCAGCAAACAAAGGAAAATGACAAAAATAAAAAGGGAAAAAAAAACAAGAAGCATTTGCACGAAATAAAGCTAAAAGTTAAAAGATTCTTCACAGTATAAAACTAAATAGATATGCACAAATAAGTTCTCACTCAATCAGTATGAGATGAAAGACAGTATATACCTGAGATCACAAGTAGAAGCACACGTTGTACGGAGAGAGAGAGAGAGAGAGAGAGAGAGAGATTAAGGTCCCTCCATTAACGCATAGCTATTGGGTGCACTCGAAGCTGAGAACAAATATAATAACGGAGGAATTACAGTAATGGTCCCCATAATTTCAATTAAAATTTAATTGATCTACCTCATGTTAAATGTAACAATAGTTACCCACCATTTTCAGATGAGGAAACAGATTTGGTCCCAAAGATTTAAGAATACTGGCGTAGTTGGTCCCTTTTATGATTATTTTATCGCAGTTAAAACTCTAAATTTATCAAAATAAGATATAACATCAATGTAAATCATCACAAGAAGTCTATTTTATTATTCACTTGCTATGATTTTTCATAAATTTAAAATAATTATGAGTCCATAACGATAATCATGCGTCTCATTTGTTCAAAACTTGACCCCATAATGAAAGAGGGGAAAAGAGAATCGAAGAAAAGTTGGTTCATTTTCTGTTAAACATGGAATTTTAGGGGCTTCATCCATTAACTACTCCCATATAATAAATTAATAATAATAATAATATAGATTTACACGTATATATTTTATTATTATTATTATTATTATTATTATTATTATTATTATTATTATTATTATTATTATTATTATTATTATTATATATTATAATCAATTATATATAATGAGTTGTAATAATGAATGCACAAATGACGAATATACCCTCGTTTGAGGTCACAAGTTGGTAAAATATAATTTTTTGCTAGTTTATTTGTAAGTTACTCCTAGTCATTCCATTGCTTGACAATAGAGATATATTGGATTGTCAAGCAATTCAATTGGCAAGCCAATTGGAGCTCCATTAATTAGAGTGTCCAAGCAATTAATTAAATCATAATATATATTGGTCGATACTTCAATTCTTTTGAGCTAAAACTGCATCTAACTCTTAAACGCAAATAAATCTGAGTTTTTTATTTTTCTTTTTTCTAAAAGGGTACTGTTGCATAACGCAAAATGTAAAATGCAACATAGTTAAAATGACAAGTAAAAAGTGTGAAATTATGTCACATATGAATTTACATTCGCGGGCAAGATTTGCATTTACGGTAATATTCTGATGTCCATAATTTGTTAAATATTATTAGCTATGCATAAATATTTAAATAGTTTATGCACAAGATAATTTGTTAATTACGGTTATTTTGGAAATTTTTTAATTACCATTATGGTAGTTCAGTGGCATTCTATCTGACTGATCATGTGGCTCAAAAGAGAGATAAAAATTAGAAAAATAAATGTAATAAGTAATTTATAGAAATGGAATTACAAGGAAAAGCAAATTATATACTTGTTTGGCCAAAATCGTCGAGTTGAACCACTACACTTATTACGAGTGAATCATGTTAGCTACTAATTGACCATAATGCCTTCAGTCAAAATTGCCTAAAAATAAATAGTTCTTGCAGCGGTGCAACTGTATAATTATGGAACATAAAAAAAAAGGATAATTATGGCCAAATACTTGTATAGTTTGGTTTAGTTAAGTATTTCTTATTCCCTCCATTCCATTTTAATTCGTAATTATTAAAAAATATTAATTAATGTTGTTGAAACCTAAAATATTTTTACTTTATTTTCTACAATATTTCTAATTAATGCTACCATTTTGACCAACTTGTAATAATTAAAAATCTATAATAAATAAGAATATTGTAGTAAAGTTAAATTTTTAACTATTTTTTTAAGATAAAAACTGGATTATAAATTGGAACGAACTAAAAAATGATACAAAGGGAATAATATATATACCCTGAGTAAAAGCTCATGGAAATCATTTCTGTTAGCCTAAAATTAGTTCCCCACGAGGATATACCGTGATATTGCTGTACATTATCCGAACAAAAATGGAAAATAAAATTAAGAGAGTTATGATATAAATACAAAAATTGTATACACGTACATATTTGTGGTTGTATTCTCTGCGTTGATACTTTTTTTCTAAAAATAAGATCAAATTAGAGGTCTAACCGCATAAGTATTTTTACCATTTTGATAAGTAATCGTCGATACGTAAATTATTCCCAAGAGAAAAAAAAAAGCTTCCAAAAACCATATATGAGCTCTAACATCAGAAACCAATGTAAATGGAAAAAGGAAAGATCAAAAGATAAAACAAGATCATAAACAAAACAGAAATTAATTAAAGAAGAAAACTTTTCTAACATGAGCTCTAAATCATTCAATATGAATGGTAAAAAAAAAAAAGAAAAAAAAGAAAATGGGGGCACGCATAAAATAAAATTACCTTTCCCGAGGACCATGGGATCACAAAAAATTACATATGCCATCCATCTCATTTAAATTGTTTCATTTTCCTTTAATAGTTTCAATTTTCATTTCACAAAAATTAAGAAAAATCAATTATGGCTAGTTTGGAATTAGTTTTTTATTACCTGCTTCTATTTTTTTTTTTTTTTGAAATCGACACTTTTCATATGCCATGAAAATGCTACGCGAACACCATAATGAATACCACATGTATTGATAACAACATGAATGAATACCACATGTATTGATGTAATTCATTTTCTATGCCTATACATGCTTCAATACTACTAATTAATAATAATTAAGTAAGTAATGTATATCTACACTACATATTGAAAGCATGGAAAATAATACGAAATTTACACGTAAAAGTATGCACATAAACTCACACTTATATTACTATTTCGTAGTCTACTCATACCTCAAACCACACTAGACAACAACCGAAACACCTTGCTAGAAAAGTCCCAAAAACCAACTTCTTCACCCCCATGTTTGATCTAGGAAACGAACACAAATCGGAACAAATCTAGAGAACAAAATACTTTACTCATCACGAGGAACAAGAATATCAAATTAATTTCACGTACTAACAATACATGAAAATCAATGAATAGGGAACGGATGAGGTGTGAAACGAGACTTACCTCAAAATATTCTCCATACTTCAAGGATCAAGAATATCCACTTTGTTCTCATGAACCAGCTATGCATTTAGATGATAATGAGGCTTGAATGTGGAAGAAAATATTACCTCTCTCTCTCTCTCTCTCTACTCTGATGAAAAAGGTAAGAGTGAAATTGGAAGTGACATTAAGTCAATAAAGTAGTTTTTTTAGTTACCCAAAATAGTCGACATATATCAAAATTAGTTGACTAATTCTAAATCAGTCAACAGACATACCACATCAGTCGACTTATCCACCTTCAAAAAGTACCAGAACCCCGTAGAACAGAACATGACCAAATCAGTCGATATATTTTTCATAATAGTCGACTTATATGAATCAGTCAACATATAAGGCAAATCAGTCAACCAATTCACCACACCTGAGAAGCATAACTCCCTGGAATTTAATGCACTTAAATAAGTCGACATATATATTAAAATAATTGACTTGTTAACAATCAGTCGATTGATCTCCTAACTAAATGTTTTTCCCAACATTCAAAAACTACAACACTAAGGCCTTAACACTAGTGCCTTACAACACTAACTCTACATGCTTCCAATGCTAATTCCCACACTACGCATCTACGTACTACACTCTACTCCATATCCACAACACCGATATGCTAATAAGAAGATATATAAAGCCAATACTTTGTGTTTTAATACACAACATGTCAACGCGACAACACACTTCACAACTTAAGCAATGTGTTATGCCACTTCACTCTATGCCACGTTATGACCCCTTCATAAATACAATAATAATATATAAAGAAATATAGCATATTATTAAGTACAAAAAATCAACTCGGAATTTTCGGGACGTTACAGAGAGAGTGTGTGTGATGTTGTTAATTGCCAACCACTTAATGTAATTCGGTACAAGTTTTATGTATAAGATTTCGGTACGTATATCATTACTCTTTGTAAAATGAGAACTTTAAATATCCTTTTAAATGTAAAAATTATAATTTTAAAAACACAAATTATTTTCACGGTCATTATATTATAAGTTGAATTACTACACTAATGAGCTTAACTTCTTCTAACAATCCAAATTTCATATTGAAATTAGATCAGAGAATCATTATATAATCATTTTGAGAAACTCTTCACATGCCTTTTAAGTTAAATTTCTTAGTAATGCTTATAGTAATTGTTACTTAGTTGCACTTAAAGGTAGAAATCACAGGAGGTTAAGAATTTGGAGAGCGTTTCAATTAAAAATAAAGTAAATTTGAGAATGAAGTTTTAACTTTTATATCTTATTTTTACGATCATTAAAATTATACTCCTTGTTATGAACTCAAAGTGATTTGTAAATGACAAATATATGAAGTTAACAATATGTTATTTATTTTGAAGTAAATTAGTTTTTTATGATGTTTAATGTTAATATTTTCTCTTATTTTGAGTATTATAGTATTTTTAATTGAGCAAAAACTATAAAAGTTACTAAACATGTCACTTTTCTTAAACTTTGGGGTCATGTTTAATAAATTTTCAAACTATGGGAACTATTACTATTGTAAGTGAAATTGAAAATCAAAAAGAATTACTATTAAAACTTTGGGGACCATTGCTATAATAATCCCTAATAATTTAGAATATAATTTTTGGATAAATATTGATATATATATATATTTTTGTCCAAATTAGCAACTAAAATAGTGGTAATTTTGTAAAAGTGGGGTATTTTCAAATTGTAAAATAGAGAAAATTTTATATTTTTTACACTTTTAGAATAGAGTTAAATATTATTATAAATTATGACAAATTGGTGTACAAAATTAGCATGCATGTCAAATTTTATAATTTTAGTATGGACAAGAAATATAGAAATGAGGAGACTTGTAAGACTTCCAACTTTTGTGATAGTTTATTGAGCAATTTGGCTATTTTAGCTATTTGTAGAAATTGTGATGATATAGAGAAAAAATTGAGATAGAATAATTTGAGTAGCATAAATAATAAATTAGAGATTAAGAAATTTGAGAAATTGTTACTTTACGTTATAAGGCATGACTAGTTAAATTGATATTGACTACGCCTGTCACCTTTGCAAGAAATAGTCATATCTAGAGAAATCAAAATTTTCCTCTCTTAGGAAAATATTGTATAACAGGAACAATGTGGATTAAAGAGATTCTGGAATTTTGTTATGAAATTTAGGATTTTATTCACAAAATGATTAGAAGAAAAGCGCATATATGTATACATGTAATACGCTTTAGTAAATGTAGCGAAAGAACATTGGTTTAGGAGAGAATAGTCAAGACTCGGAGTAAGATATGATTAATTTGAGTACCTAGATTGACGAGAGAATTGAGATTTATATTAAGATGTGTGTAACAACCCGAAATTTACGGTTAAATTTTTTGCTTTATTAAATAATATTGTACGAGTTATAATATTTTTTTCTCCATAATATACATTGTATACTAGCACTAAGAAGTGGTAGATGATTTTTCATAATTGTAGTTTGGCATTGGAAAATAATTAAACGTGATTAAGTATAAGTTGTAGTCATGACATTCATTCGGTATTTTGACGGTATCTCACAAACCGTAAATCCGATTAAAGTCTTTGATATAGTTTTGCAAAGCTATTTCATTTATCTACGACATTCATATTTTGAGAAAAATTTAATTCGAAGCGAAGAATGGTCAAAAATGGGCTCGAAGTGTTCAGAAAAACGTGTCAGGAGATGTGACACCGATTTTGTATTTTGGTCATATCTCTCAAACCATAACTCCAATTGGGCCTTACAAAATGTTATTGGAAACATGATTCAGTTATCTACAATTTTTGTGCTTTGACACAAAGCTAATTCGAAGCATAGAGTGTTCAAAAAAGGGCCCAAAGTGGTCGGACTAGTACAGTCAGCATTAGTAGCAGGCCCCACTATTTTTGTTTGGTTATAAAAAATGTGTTTAGTTACAAACCATACAGGAAGAAGAAGAAACGGATAGGAGGAGAGAGGGAAGAGAGAGGGAGACCGGGTTCCTCGTCCTCGGGCCTTCGTCCACGAAAAATAATTACTTATTCGGGCTCTACGTCATACGAGGATCATTTTTACATAAGTTTCTTTGCTTATATTTCTCATTTATTTTTTCTCGATTTGCATGCCAAGTTCGTTTGTCGAAATAAAGTTGATGAACGTGTTTATTACGACTTATAAATTACTTTTATGTATAAGTTCGCTATGATCCGAGATACGTTGATAGATCAAATTGGGAACGGATTGCTGTTACGCTGCCACCTTGATTTTATCTTGATTCATTGGTCATCTGGCTTTAAGGTGAACATATTTCTTACTCGATATCACGATATCTACCCATGGGTACAATTTTTATCATCTCATTATTTCATTGGCATTTTCTCGTTTTGCGTGCCAAATGAGATGTTGAAATTAAAATTTGGAAATGTATTTCTTATGCTGTATAGACTATTTTCTTGTATAGGAGTGCAGTCATTTGAGCGGCGGAGCTCAGTATTTTCATTGGCATGAGAAGTGAGGTTTCAGGTATCAGTGGTGAGGCTATTCAGAAATTGCAGAAGGGACATTTAATATGCTTTCGGGATGCATTCGAGGTATGGGTTGATTCAGGTCCTTAATATATTTTGAAATCTCCAATTGTATATTTACA
>MKEJ01091999.1:0-20372 GCA_001753735.1 Embelia ribes
ATAATATGATTAATATTATATAATTTCATAACATTAAAAAATAAAATTTATTTACAAATGTTTTAACTTAATATATAACATTCAAAATTATACAACCATAAGTTAAAAAAAAAAATGAACCGATTTGTGACTGATTTTGACCAGTTTTTGACTGGTTCATCGGTTGTTAGACCGGTTCAAAATATATCCAGTTTTTATGGTCGCCCGAACCGTCCTGGGCACCGATTCCCGATTGAACCTGCCGATCCGGTTCAGTTTTTAATTCCTTGGGTAAACTCGTACTAGTACTCACTCACATTTCAAACCAAAACAACCAAAACAGAAACAAAGCTAATGTCCTCCCTACAAAAAAACTAAACACTTAACAGCTTCTTGTATACGAGCATACCCGAGATGGTATCCTCCGAGAAATATAATGGCGGGTCTAATTCATTAACCAACCGCCATTTTAGTAATGGAATATAAGCATATATAATGACTCCACGCCACTGGACGGAAGCCGCCCACCCAAGAGTTTTGCACTCCATTAATCTTTTTTATCGACCAAGATGTCGCATTTCGCAATAGGGCCGAACACTCTGAAGCCACTCATGAAGTCCATCTCTAGTATCCGTGTCCCGAAAATCTTTAACAGCTTCTATGACATTGTGCCGAATCTGACAAGATTTCAAACTCCATCCATTGGTATTTTCTTGCCAATTCCGCCGCAAGCTCCACAACTGTAAACATAACCAACACTCACCCTATTTTGGATCCAAGTATAAGAATTGAACATGAAATAGTATGAGTAGACAAAGTGATGTTACTTTTTAGTTTTATTATAATTTATTAAAAAACATTATGGTATATAATTATATAGAAATGTATTATGTTTTTCTTGGACATAAGATCTTATTTTAATCTTTTTAAATATAATTCAAACTAATGAAATTAACTTAGAAAATGAGGGTAATGCTGTCTTTTTAATGTAATTCAAAGTTGAGGTTGTGCATGGGGTAAGTTGTAATTTTTGATACCTTAGGGGGTATTCTGTAATTGTCAAAAACCTCATGGAGCAAAGTGTAATTTACCCCAAAACAAAACTTAGAAATGTGTATATTTGGTAAATTTGAACCATTGTAATTGCTAAGTATACTAACAAGTGGTGACCAATTGCACACGGAATTTTGATATTGAAATCAATAATAGTCTCAGGAATACTGTCGAGCGAATTCAGAATCGAAAGAAGCTGACAATCACTTTCAAGTTTTAGTAATAAATCATGACTTTGGTTGGTGATGGATCAACATATACTATTTTGGTTAAAATCGATTTATGCCATACATTGATTCGAGATTTGATTATGATTTATTTCCTATTTGAATTATAAGATCATTTGTGGCTATAGAAACATACGTAAGGCTTGCTTATATGCATAAAAGACAAGAGAGGATCACTTCTTTCTTATGGGAGGTTTTGAGCCATGATGGAGGTGTTGATTTGCTTCATTTTTCAATTGGATAGGTGATTGTCGCATGGTTTGAGGATGTGTTTTCTTGGATTCTTCTTGTAAGTAATGTGAAGAGTCTCTTTCGTGTATTTGGTCCCATAAATTTTGAAAATAGGTGTGAAATATGATTAATAAAATAGAAATTCTTAGACTTATCGATTGGCAAAAATGATACTGAGTTGCGGAGTAATTCTAATGAAAAGTTATTAGAAAATAAATTTTTTTCAAGTCAAAATTTCTTGGGTTGTAGGTAATTCTACATGTTTGGATAATTTGAGAATTCTTCGTCAAACATATTTTGGATTATTTCATTGTAATTATAATAATTTATTATAATTAAAAGACGTAGCCCTAAAGAATAAGTGAGTCTCGTGAAAAAAAAATCATAATGTTTTTTGTTTCTCTATATGCATGCATATTTACATATTTGCTTTCATAATTTGGTATTGGAAGGAATTAATCGATTGTGCCTGAGTAGCTAAGAATGATTGTTCATGTAACACTTATGTTATCCATTTAAACATACTTTTGATGTGATTTGGGCAAATGAGATTTACATATTTTAGCAACATTATTGGCATTGAAGTGACATATAATTTTATTTAATGATGGCGTCTTTTAAATGGATTTGTCCCAATTGATTAGTTTTGTCCTAAGTTGTGGTCCTTTATATGACGCAGTTAATGAACCTTTATATATGTCCTTTATGTATGGCCCATTGTAGTGGGATAAATTACACCAATAATCCCATAATTTGGACGGCAATTCTCTTTTGTCCCCGAGTTTCAATTCAAACACCAACAGTTCCCCAAGTTCGGGGGAAAAAACAGAAGGATTTGGTCCCCGGAGTTGAAGAAAAAGTGTCACATTTGTACCCTTTCGTGATATATTCCTAATATTAAAAGCAGATAGTAACAACATAATTGATTTAAAAGAAATAGTTTACTCTTACGTAAATCTTGTTTAGCTCGATCGATACGATTTTAATGGTTTACGATGTGCTTAATTGAGTGTTTCACAAGTGCAATTGAAGTTCGGTACCAAATATAATCATTGTTGAAATTTTTGTAATATTGTTATAGCAACTGAGTGTAAATGAGACTTGGAACTATAAAGTTCAATAAACGATTAGTTTAGTCATCGTGATGAAGTTCCCTTTTCCTACAATCAGTATTATACCATTGACATGTATCAATGAATTCAGATTTTTTGTCGTAAATGCGACATTTAAACAAAGAGAGACTACAACACGATACATAACTCGATCAATGTCGAAAATAGTTGAAAATTTGTAGAGAAAGAGATTCATTCAGTTTATTAATTTAAAATTTTCCATTAGTTTGGTTGATCAATAATTTAGTAAACTACCAAGACAAAGCTCAATTATTAGATAACTCAAGCATGCGAAGTATAAAATTAGAATCTTAAGGCATCTACAAAATGACAAGCACAAAATATATAACGACCAAAAAAAAAAAAAAAAGAAAAAACCAACGACCACGGAGCTTAAGCTGCCAAATATAAATTACACACAAACACAAAAAAAATGAAATGAAACAAAATCCGTAACGGAAGAGCTTTCTCTCTCTCTCGGCGGGCGAAAATGGATACGATCGGGATACTGATGACATGTCCGGTGGACTCCTACCTAGAACAAGAGCTCGAACGCCGCTTCAACCTCTTCCGCCTCTGGACCGCTGCTGACCCCAACCAGTTCATCAGGGAAAACGCGGCGGCCATCCGAGCCGTGGTGGGGGCCAGTGTGGGAGCCAGCGCCGAGCTGATCGAGTCGCTGCCGGAGCTCGAGATCGTTTCGAGCTTCAGCGTTGGCTTGGATAAGGTTGCTTTAAATTATTAATTATGCTAAAAGCTTATTATTAATATTGACTATTTCTTGATTGACTACTTTTGGTTAAATCTTATAACTATAAAAATATAATATAAATATAAAAAAATATATAAATTTTAATAAAAAATATATATTTTTAAGTAATACTGGCATTTGTTAAAAATGGAAAAAGACACACACACACACACACATATATATATATATAGTATTGAAAGTAATGAAAAGTAATTAGTAATAATATAAATTGTGAGAAAAATATACTTTTTTTTTATAAGAGTATCAAAAATCTTACTTTTACTGAAGTATATTTTTATGTTTAAAAAATATAAATTAGTATATATATATATATATTTACCAAACACATATTTTTATTTTTAAATAAAAACTACAAAAGTAGCTACTTTTGCTTATTACCAAACTAGCCCATTACAAGCTATTTCCATAAATAAGTGTCCAATTTTACCGGGCACTTGTTAGAAGGTTTTGTAAAACAGCAATTTTATATTTGAATGTAAAAAAAGTGGAGGTTTTTATTTTTAATATAAAATAAAAATAAATTTGATATTTTTATTATATTTTAAAACGCCTTAAAAAAGTTGCCCAGACAATCCAAAAACTTATTTGGGGACGAAATTCATTATCAACTAGTGTGTAGGCCCTGCAAGAGTGATATGGATTAATTTATTTAATTTGTTAATGATATTCCTTAGTATTTTTTTGGCATCGTCATTAATTTTATATTTATTCTCTATTGATTCACTATAAATGACATTGCAAATTTTCTTTTCTACCTTTTCTGTAATAATTTTATAAATTTACTGTACATCTTTATTCTAATATTATACATTTAACATATACCAATTGCAATTTTTTTATATTATTATTAAATTTTATTTAATATATAAATTGTTACTCGTAAATTGATAATGACATTAGAAACAAAAATTTTCCAACAAAAATCATTTTTATAAATTTTCAAAACTATAATTTTCATCATTTTATTCCAATTCATAGAGTTGGTTTTGATATATTATTAAATTAATAAGTTTTATTTGTTTGAAAAAAATATTAGATTTTGGTATATTATGAGACTATTTTTAAATAAAAATATAATTTCAATAATTAAGTTTTATTTTTCAAGAATTTTTTGTTTGATGGAATTCTATTAGGATAAGATCTATTATCCAAAAATTGGGAGATGTGTCAATTAGTTAAATTCATGTTTGTGAAAGTCCAAGGGACAACTTTTACATAATTCTCTCACTTTTTTTTTTCATTTTTTAAATATATAAATTTTTATCAATAAATTGTCATTGACATAATAAAGCTATAACTTTCTAACTTAAATACATATTATCTTTTTTTTTTCTCTCAAAGAATTATATTCTCTTTCGCTTACTTCAATGAATATAGTCATTTTGCTATATTTTAAAAATATATTTATATATATTTTCAAGAAGATTAATTTTAGAAGAATTATATTATGGAAATATTTTTAAATAACACAATATAATTTTAATAATTTATATTTTTCAATAAATTTATGTTTGTTGAAGTTATATTATGATAAGTTTTATTTTCTATAAATCCTAAATTAGTCACAAATGGAATAAAAATAATTGAATGGAGAACTTTATAAAACTCTACAACATAAATAATTTTAATTTTTTTAAATTATAATATTTATGATTTTGTTCCAATACATGGAATTGGTTTTTGTAATTGTGCTATAGATATATGTTTTATATGTTTTAAATATGATTAGGTTTAGTGGAATTCTATTTTATGTAATTTTTTCAAATAAGATAATACAATTTAATAAATTTTAATTTTTAAGAAGTTTAGGTTTTGTGGAATTATAAGTTTTAGTTATCTCATAATATTATTTTTAATAAAAACAATTATGACGTCTTCTTGTTTTGCTTGTTCTATCATTTTTTTTTATGATTTCAAGTTTTTTGGGATTTATACTATAATAATATTTTTAAGAAAAAATAATATCAATTAGGTTAGTTTTAGTTTTGGTGGGAATCGTATTATGATAATATTTCTAAATATATATATATATATATATATATATATATTAATTATGATAATATTTAAAGATTGATGGGGAAATTTTGATTTTGTGTTTGTTTTTATGTAAAAATAGTGAATATATAATATTTTAAAATGAAAAATGATTAGGAGATTAAACGAGACCTTTTAGTTTTAGTTTTAGTTTGTTAGATTTGGGGAAAATAGTCTAGTAAAGTAAAAAGATTCGCAGATTATATTGTATTATATTTGTGCATATGTGCATCAAATTGCTTCATTTAAGAAATTTCTAGATCTGTGATTGCTTAATTGATAGAATATATTTATTTTTTAAAATTTTGATTGCTAAATTAATGAACTCATGTGTCAGAATACTACGTGGCCAAGTATCAAAAACTTATACAGCAAGTTGTCAAAAACCATGGAGCCATATATCGTAATCAGAGCGAAAACAATAATATTAATTATGATAATATTTAAAGATTGATGGGAAATTTTGATTTTTTTTTTTATTTTTATGTAAAAATAGTGAATATATAATATTTAGAAAAATGATTAGGAGATTAAATTAGTTTTAGTTTGTTAGATCTGAAGATAATAGTCCAATAAATAAAAAGAATTTGCAGATTATATTGTATTAAATTTATGGATACGTGCATCTAATTACTTAATTTAAGAAATTTCTAGATTTGTGATTGCTTAATTGATAGAAATATAATTTTTTTTAAAAAATTTTAATTGCTAAAATAATGAACATATACGTAAGAATATTACGTGACCAATTGTTAAAACATTATGCAGCCATCCAGTTAACAATTATAGAATCGGATGTGGTAGTTAAAACGAGAATAATAAAAAATTTAATTTTTATATTAAAGAGGCATCCCATCACTCTCAGAGTTCCTAATAATGATAGGGGATAAGACAGCTATCTCAACCTCTGTGAACTTTATTCATCACAAGTGTCTCATTGTTAAACTACCATCTACGTTGTTCATGATAATTACATTATAATATTATATTTTAAATCCTTGTAGAAGAATGAGTCCAGTCATACGTGATACTAATTTATTTGTGGATTGAAATAATATATTCTAATATTTTTCCTCACGTGCAAGTCTTGCCCATTTTAACACCACTGGAATTTTAAATCCCCTTAAAGGAATGAACTCAGTCAAATTGAACACTTATTTGCCCGTGCTATTTTTATTTGTTCCTTATCGTTGCTGTTGTAATAATTTTTATTTAGAGTGGTGCGATTTATACTTGGAGAATTGAGCTATTTAGTCCTTTATTTGGTTACGGCTGGTAAGATCATTTGTTTTTTTACTTAAAAATTGGATTGTATTTAATTATTTATATTATGAGTTGAATTTTTGTGTTATTTTGGTCTAAATGAGATGTAAACTTGTTGTATTCAGTTTTTTTGTTAATTTAAGAAAAAATTAACTTTTTTGTTTGAAAGTTACGATCAAGGAACCCTAGTACTTGAAGTTGGAACTCTTTATTTATGTTATTGTCCAACAGGTTGACCTGAACAAGTGTAGGGAGAAGGGGATTAGAGTTAGTAATACGCCGGATGTGCTGACGGAGGATGTTGCCGACCTGGCAATTGGACTGATATTGGCGGTGCTGCGGAGGATGTGCGAGTCGGATAGGTTTGTAAGGAGCGGGCTGTGGAAGAATAGAGACTTTAAATTAACCACCAAGGTATCTTTTTTTTTATATATATATATTTTGTTTTTCATTTTTGTTTGCAGAAAATTATTTATAGTTTGTCTAGAATTGAGGAACTTCCTGAGTTTAGAATTGATTGTTTATTTGTTTTATAGAGGCGACAATTGGTTAGTTTTAAGAATTTACAACTAATGGATGCAATTCTAATACAGGCGACAATTGACTAAGCTTGAAAGATCTGTTTGTTCTTTATGGGCTGAATTGTTTACAAATGTTGCGGTCTTGTAATAGATTTCTACCCATCTTTGGCGCTTAGTCACACTGACTTGTCGAGGTCCATCTTTTGTTGGGTCGTAGCCGTAGAACTAAGACGTTTCGTACTGAATATCACCCTGGTTTTCATCTAATGACTCAGCATCTGGTGCTGTTCTATTGACCCCTTTTTGTCACCTCATCGTTACTAAAGTTGTTACAATTAGCTCTGTTGTTCGTACTACAGTAAAGTGATTGTTAGATTGCCTTTGTTGCGACTGTTGAATCTGAACCATTAGTCACTGGCTTGTGGACCGCACCCTCAGCGTGGACGGCCCAGAATGGACGCAAGCATCCTTAGCGCTAACAAAGTTTAAACACATTGTCTTCGAGGGTTTTGTGCTAAAGGTTAAAAAACATCGAATTTTTATTGAAATGCTAGAAACAACGTTGGCCTGCGGTTTTTTTGGAAGATGTAAAAACTGCAGAACTTTTGGACTTGTGAAATTTCATCAACAGACCAATGTATCGAAAATGCTTTCAGTAGTTGCGAATGACAGGTGTGAATTCGTGGCTTACAATATATGAAGGTATGTACATTGTTTTCAACATTATGTTCTAATATGTCGTACTCATTGGCATTTCCTGTATTTTCTTGTAGTTCACCGGAAAATCAGTAGGCATCGTTGGACTGGGCAGGATCGGCTCAGCAATTGCCAAGAGAGCCGAAGCATTTAACTGCCCAATCAGTTACTACTCCAGATCAAAAAAATCAGACACAAACTACAAGTACTATCCGAGTGTCCTTGAATTAGCTTCAAACTGTCACGTCCTTGTCGTTGCATGCGCACTAACTGAAGAAACTCGCCACATCATCAACCGCGAAGTGATGGACGCGTTGGGTCCCAGGGGTGTCCTCATCAACATCGGGAGGGGCCCACACGTGGATGAGCCCGAGTTGGTATCTGCCCTGGTTGAAGGGCGGTTAGGTGGTGCTGGGCTCGATGTGTTTGTGCACGAGCCTCATGTGCCCGAGGAGCTCTTTAAGCTTGACAATGTGGTGCTTGCACCTCATGTAGGAAGTGGAACTTTTGAGACCCGAAAAGCTATGGCTGATCTTGTTATTGGAAACCTGGAAGCTCATTTTTCAAACAAGGCGCTTTTAACTCCAGTGATTTGATTCTGATTGGTCTCAAGAGTCTTATAATGGTCCATGAAGGTCCGTCCGAACTAAAATTATAATACAATTTTATTGATATCCATCATTTTTTCTTTGGCACCACATTATTATTGACATCCTTTATCTCATGTTACTAATACTATTAGTAACACAATAATAAAATTGGATTTGATTTGTTAGCACCAAATCCAACGCATCATCTTTTTCCTCTAAACACACTTTCTCTACTTTATCTTCTCATTACAAATCTAAATATCAAATCTTAATTTTTTCAATCAAAACAATCTCTTTAATATATATATATATATATATATATATATATAATTTTCTTTATAATACTTTTGAGAAGATTTTAATGATTAATGGATATATTACAATAGATGTTAAATTTTTTTCACCAATTTTCATACTCACACGTCTGTATATGGAAGACTGCATAAACCTTCAATTTACTTTCCCTTACGACGGAGCATTCGTTCACTTCTATTTTCTTTTTTTTGTAAATACGTTTTAACATTGGTAAGAAGCATCAAATTTTTTTAGGAAAAAAAAAAAACTAAAAAATAATTGCGGCTTTGAATGGAAGCTTTTGGGAAACTAATTAGTTGCTA
Organism: Embelia ribes; assembly: GCA_001753735.1. NCBI lineage: Eukaryota > Viridiplantae > Streptophyta > Magnoliopsida > Ericales > Primulaceae > Embelia > Embelia ribes. The sequence continues at coordinate 9,096 of MKEJ01091999.1, forward strand.
GTCTAGATACTATAAACATTAATGGTAATTCTATGATCATCAATAGATTAATAAAACCTAGAATAAAATTGACAACATAATTGAAGAAATTAGCTATTGGTAGATCAGGAAATAAATTGTATGAGATACTAGTAGTTATTAGATATAGTGTCAATAGTAATTTGAATTAAAATTTAAATGAGATACCAAAAATAAAATAATACATACCAATAGGTTTGCCCAAATTATATTTTGGTGCCAAGAGTCTTAATAATGGTCCTTTTAGTTAATTTGGGCGCCAAGAGTCTTAATAATGGTCCTTATAGTTTCAACTAAAATTATATTCGGTCCCCATGATTGTAATTACAGTTACAATGGTCCCCAAGATTTACAATCATAAAATATTTGGTCCCCATAGTTTCAAAAAGTTATATATTTGTTTAATTGTATTCTTTTTATCATATTAAAAATACTAAATTCTAATAGAACACAATATTTACATGAAGCTTTTTAATAAAAACTATTTAACCCTTGAATAAATCAGACATGGTTAGTATTTGCTACGATTCTCATTGATCAAATTAAGATGAGTCTAACAACAAGGACCAATATAATCGCTTGTTCATAACTTAGATACTATTAGTGTTTCAATTGAAACTATAGAGACAAAATAGAATTTCGGATGAAACCATAGGATGCACACTGAAAATACTAAAATGTTTCAAAAAGTTTCCTGCAATTTTATTACCACCCATTATTTTACTTTTAACACCACATTACCATTAACACTCTTCTATTACATGTTATTAATATTATTGGCATCACATTAATAAATTTAGATTTAATTTTTCAATTGGTACCACACTAATTATTTATAACACCACACATCATCTTCTACATCTAAACCATAATTTCTTAAATCAAAACACACTCTCTCTAATATATATATTTTATACTTTTTATAATACTTTGGTGAAGATTTTGATTATCATTGAACGCTTCACTAGAAGGTAATCAATTTTCTTCTCAATTCTCATGTTCAAATATATGTCATTAACAGAACCATTATACATACACATATATATATACATCTCAATTTGTACCTATATTGTCTAAACTTAGAATTCATTCAATACCTAGAAGGAAATGTTTAATCATTTATCCGAATTGATTGATTAAATACAAATGATTTGATACTCCCTAAAAATTGCCCAATACCTGCAACAAAATATTCAATTTTTATTTATCCGAGTTAGATGATATACACATAATTGATATATTGATTCCTAGAACGGAATTTTGGGGTTTATTTATTCTTTTGATGGGTTTGCAAAACGGTATTAAATGTGTAAGTGAGCTGTGTTTATGGTATCAAATATTTTAAATGTTAAGAACAATATTTTAAAATATTTTGACGTTGCCATGAAGATGAAGACATGCTTATTTTGGAAATTGATTTTGATTTTGTGAAACCATTTTCGATTTTGTAAAAGTAATAATTTTTTTGAATTTTAAAATTTTTATATTTGTAATATACTTTCATTGATATATATTTTAAAAAATAAATTGTGTGAGGTGCTAAAAATTATTAGGTATGGTGACAATAGTAATTTGAATAAAAAATTAAATGGACGTGCCAAAGTAAAATAGTGAGTGCCAATATAATTCCCAAAATTTCATGTTATTTTCAACTAAAATACTATTTTAGTCCCCATAGTTCTATTTGTAATAATATTTGTCACCAAATTTTAGAAACATAACAGATTTGGTCATAATAATTTCAAAAGGTAACAAATGTGATCCTTTTTATTGTTTTTTTCTCATATTGAAAATACTAAATTACTCAAAATAGATATTCCATTTGTCTTGTGACCAAAATGGAAAGCAACATAAAATAAAATAAAATTGCCAATAAAAGAAAGACAAAATTATTGGAGAAAAAATTAAAAATGCCTAATAAAGAACAAGTCATGTGCTTTACAATATGAAAATCTCTTGGGCTTTTTGGTTTATACGCCAGTTGCGGCAAATGAATTTAAAGTAATTTATGGGCTAGATTATTTACTTACACTGTAGAAAGAATAATATATGGCTAATTTTTTTTTTTATCTTCAATCTCATTACTTCTCATTTCTTCCACAAAATTAACTAAAATATCATACTTTCTAACTTTCACAACAAAATAATATGAATATAAATTTAATATAAAATAATATATAAATTGTTTATTGCAATTTAGACTATAACTGTGTAAAGTATTAATTCAAAATTTTATTCAATTCTATAAATATAGATAATAGCATGAAAAATAGAGATAAGTATTTAAAAATTTTGTCCAAACAGTATTTTACTAAAAAATATTTAAAGTTATTGCTAGACAATAAATCACGAAATGTTATTCTTGTGAAAAAACAATAACAATATTATATTATATAAATAGTAGAGTAAGTGAAAATTTTAAAATTGATAATTCTTCAGGTAGAGCTTTTACATAAATAAAAATTTGTTAAAATTTGGCTAGTGCTACAAAAAAAATGGAAGAACATGATACATCCTCCACCATAGTGAAAGAATAGATAGATAAAGAAATAATTAGAAGATGATGATAATTCTTGTGGAGATGTATTTTGATCTTGAGAAACGATTGTCCATCCAATAAATTTAATCGATTTTTCTATTAGCTGATATGGCAAAATAAATATTTGGATGTTATAGTTTCTAAGTGTATTCTATTGATGAATGTATTAAAATTTTGTTGTCGTGCCAGCAAGTAACGTAATCGAATAAATTTTTTTCATGGGGATGGCATTGCTTTTTGTTGTTAATTAGTTATTATTAACTAAAGAGTAGTTAATTGGTGATAATGATACGCCAACACTTGTGTGCTTAATTTTCGTTAAATATGGTAATATGATGCTTTTGCACCAATCACAATTTAAAATTCTTCATCTAACAACAAAATACGTCTAATACATTATTTTCATAAATAATATGAATAAGTTTTTTTTCGTTTGGTAGAAATTCTATTTGATTCTGATAGTTTCAATTGGATCACTAATAGTCCCCAAATCTTCCATAAGCGATGATTTTGGTCCCGACTTTTATAAAAGTTGAGATTATTTTGATCAACTCCACTGTTAAAAGCAGGGAATATAAAGATGATTCGCATGGTTATAATTATGATCATATAATACGTGCGTGTCAACATTCTGGAAAAAGGCTATTTTGATAAGCAAATTAATGCAAACACCCCACAAATAGTGGTTGTAGCACCAAACAAATATTTTTATTATTTTCTCGATGGGATGTAAGTTAAAACATGTATTTAACCAATAAATTTAAGACAAAAGTTGAAATAATTTTGACACTTTTCCTAAGCTGCCGACACTTTTAACCCAAAGCTATGGCACTCGTAGGCTCGGGACCAGGCTCGGATACACATGCCCCACTTTCTCTAACAGTTTGTTGCTCTCTCTCTCTCTCTCTCTCTCTTTCAATCTCTCCCCATCCAGCTAGCCTCCACCAAGCATGCTTAACTGGTTGTACAAAGGTTTATCATAAATCATCTGTTTTCGCATTTCAGTACACACAATTAGAGAGCAATTAGTTATTCACTTCACTTCTCTACCTCTGTTTCTCATTCTTCATAAACAGAGCATTAGTCAAATTCCATTCTTTTTCTCAATTCACCCTAAATTCTCTCTTTATTTTTCAAATTTTCTATTTTTTAGCTTTTTTTTGTATCTGGGTTTTGTGTATATTCCTCTGAAACTTGTTAATTAATTCAATTCTCTCTCTCATCCTTCAAAAACAGAGTACTTGACAAAGAACCCATCTCCACCTTCTCTTGTTCAGCCAATTCACCAACAATTCATCAATTTCTCCTTTAAATTATCTTAAGTTTACTATTTATTCAGTTTAATTCATATGAAATTAGCCTCTGTTTGAGCTTAATTTTTTGCTTCAAATTTCAGCTTTAATTACCCAATCACCTATTCTGTTCCGAGCATTAGACTAAGAACCCATCTGCACCTCTCCAATTCAACGATAATTCATAAAATTCTCCATCAAATTATCTTAAATTTCAAATTATTAGTGTCTATTTGAGCTTGTTTTGCTTCAGATTTCAGAATTTAATAGAAAAACTACCTACTCTGTTTTTCCCGAAAAATGATGCACACAAAATCAGAATCCGATATTACAAGCCTAGCCCCATCATCCCCCTCAAGATCCCCGAAAAGGCCGATCGCGTACTACGTACAGAGCCCCTCGCGGGACTCCCACGATGGCGACAAGTCATCGTCTCTGCAACCGACACCCAACTCCAACACCCCGATGGACTCGCCCTTGCACCCGTCCCACACGTCCCACTCCCGGAACTCGTCGTCCACGCGATTCTCGGGGATTTTCCATTCATCATCTGGGAGGAAGAAGCGGAACGAGAAGGGGTGGCCGGAGTGTAATGTGATCATGGAGGAGGGGAAGTACGATGGGTACGACGATGACGTGGCGTTTACCCGAAGGTTCCAAGCTGTGCTGGGGTTTTTGGGGTTTGTTTTGCTGTTTACTGTGTTTTGCCTGATTATTTGGGGGGCTGCTAGGCCTTTCAAAGCTCAAGTTACTGTCAAGGTTTGCATAAATTTCACTCTGTTATTTTTCTACTCTAAAATCTTGTCACTAAAATTTTGCTATGTTTTGATGAATTTGTTATTTCAGTGCTGAATTTTAGGAAGATGCCAAATTAGTAGAGTTGATTAAATTAATGGTCCCATAGTTTCAATCAAAATTGGCCTTTTTATAATACTAAAATACTTTTTTTTTTTCATAGCGTATCTAGTGAAACATATTACTATGTTGAATTAAATCCATTAGTACTTTATTTAACAATCAATAAATGGGTAAGTGAGGCAATTTCATTATGAATCATATGTCTGTTTATTAAATTAGATCATGAAATAAGAAAATGAATTGGAATGTCAATTATTAGATATGGGTCCTTTTGCAAGCCTGGACTTGGCTTGTTGAGTTCACTATTATTGTACCCTATTAAATACAATCTAACATGCCTTTCATCAGAAATTAATTTGCTCTCATTTTCGCCAGTTACAATTATTATTATTATTATTATTGGAATACTCTTTTCACTTTGTGGTGCATAATTTTGATCTTTCAGAGCTTAACGGTGGATGATTTTTATGTCGGTTCTGGTACTGATGATACTGGTGTCCCTACGAACATGTTTACTCTGAACGCCTCGTTAAGGATCAGCGTTTACAATCCAGCTACATTTTTCGGCATCCATGTCAGCTCAAGTCCGATCAATCTACTCTACTCGGACATTTCTGTCGCTACGGGGCAGGTATAATCTATGACCTTGTTCGATATTCTAGTTTTCCCCTAATTAAAGAAACACAGCAAATGGGAAAGTATAGTACATTAGCAGCATAGGTTTTGGATTTGTTACTTGTTATGGTTTATAGGTTGCCATTTAAATTAGGTGTAATGCTTACGTTCGAAAATTATCAGGTTATAAACATGTATCTGAGAAATGCAGTCCAAACTGAAAAAAATAATAATATATATATACACAGCCATTGCCCAAAACCATGCTCAATTCAATGTTACATATGCAGCTGAAGAAACATTACCAGCCAAGAAAGAGCCACCGGATTCTGTTGGTGAATTTGGAAGGGACTAAAGTACCCGTATATGGGGCCGGATCAGGCCTATCACCCTCCAACAACAATGCCGTTCAGGTCCCGTTAACGCTGCAATTTGAAGCACGGGCACGAAGCTATGTGGTCGGTAGCTTGGTGAAGACGAAGCATAAAGTTCATATATCTTGCTCTCTGGTTATCGACTCAACTCGCACAAAGCCTATCAAGTTCAAACAAGATACCTGCACTTACTACTAGGTTACTCGCTTCGATAGATTCACATTTATCTCGTTGTCTACCGTATCGCTTGATACACGCAGGGTAATATCCAAAACATGTTAAAAGCTTGCCTTATTCTGTAATGCTACCACAAATAAATGTCCGTTTGTATTTATATATCCACACATAGTGATTGTGTTTTGATTGAGGAGTATGTAACCAATGATATGATTGTAGAATAAATTCTTTAATTTTACGCGGAAGTATTGCTGCACAAAATCGTCAAAATTTCATAGCTCGAGAGAACACACTATTTCCCATTCAAATCAACAAATTACTTCATGAAGTGAACCCATCGTATTGTTGTAAGGTTTTGGAAATTTGTATAAATTTTTTGCAAATAAATAATATTATTAGTTTCCCTTTATGATATTATTTATTTGTAGTATTGCATCTTTCTCGTAGTCGTGGCATATTTCCCAAGGTCGTAGGAATCCATTTCTATTTTCTTCTAAGCACGAAGTGGAGAAAGAGAAAATTGGGGTTTTCTATATTTTTCCTTGAATCATCTAGTTCTGCTCACTCCCCAAACCTCAAACCTAGATATTCGGATCTCTCGTTTCGACGGGGACATTTTATTGTAAGTTTTCCTAATTTATTTTCTTGTTTGTTCTACCTCAATTTGTATGTCATTTTAACTCGTGAAATTAAAGTAGCACAACTTCTTCTTGACGACTTGTAGAACATCTTTTTGTCTAGGTTCGAGATCATCTAAGACTCATAGATAGATCAATCCTGAGGCGCAAGGGCTTTTGGGGAAAACTTTCTAGATATCTTCGAGGTTTTTAGGAGGTTTAGTAGGCATGGGTAGATTGTGAATAGCAATTTATACATCGAGAGTATGGGTGTGTCATTACGTATTCGTGCATATTTTCCTTGTATATATATATATATATATATATATATATATATATTCATAAGTGATATTATGAATGGTTATTGATGAAATATATTCGTAGTGAATTGTAATATTATATTGCTCAATCTAATATCATAATATTATTGTATCAACATCGTGGTATTGATATGTTTTGCTTCCCAATATTATCATAACATCTTCGTAACATTGTCGTAGTATCAACAATGTATTACCAACATTATTATCATGGCACAATTCGCAGCATTGATATATGATTATGTTCATTATATCACGATATTCGTAGTCGTTGAAATCGTAATCGAGGACATTTCTTGAAATTCATAGATTTTTCGTGACAAAATTTATGGGACAACATTATTGTTCTTATTCAGGGTATATTCATAGATTCGAAGGATATAAAGGGCATGCTTATCGTAGAAATAAAAGTATAACCATTCATGAAATTTCGAAAAGCATGAATATCATGAAATCATTGCATCGTGGTAATTTATCATAACATTGGCATTAATGGAAAATTGAGTCATTTTCTATTTCTTTTCGGGACACATAGTATCGATTTTATAAAATTCGTAGAAAGCAATGAGGTTATACAACCTTATCATGAAAGTCGGAAAATCAGATCTGTGATATTTCCATTGGTCGTGTTACATTGGTGGCGAATTAATGAAGGCTAGGTTGGATCATACTCGGTGGTGGACCATAATATTTTCGACAAATTGTAGAGATACTAGTCTCACTTTTGATTTGAATCGTAGTCATAGTCGTAGTGTTCGTCGGTAGTATGTATTCATTCTTATACACAAGTATTTACATGTTTACATCCGTAGCATTCATTGTTCATTCATGATTATCGTTGATAGTATGATCATTTATTTATTTTCAAAGCACGTTTATACTTTATTTTATTGTTGCATGTACATAGTTATCGATACCTCATAATCTCATGCTTAAATTGTTGATTGATATACTCAAAGATGGCATTAGTGGTTATTTATAGTCGCAGCCTCAGATGTACATGTTTATTTTATTGTCAAAGTTGTAGCAAAGTTGGTTATATATATTTATTTTGTCAAGCATTTAGTTTGATATTTTATTTTGTGCAGTGTTGGCACTGACCTTACTACTTCTTTATTTTGTATAGCATTGACGCCGATATTTCTATTTTTTCTTTCTACTGCGTATATGTATATAAATTGAAGGTGAATTTTCACTTTAAGATGTTGTAGTTATTATTGGAATGATACATGCATATTTCAGATTTTATTGTATATTGAGCTCGTGGGAATGTTCACATACTTTTGTTTCTATTTTCATATTCAATTATCATTGAATATGATTTTGGTTACTTTATTTCTTTTGCCACATAATGCTCCCGAATTTTTTTGCCACACAATGCTCCCGAATTTTTTTGGAAAAATTCGGAGCGCGACAATTATACATGTAATGCCCACACAATTAACATCAAAATCGCAAAAATCATCTTTCTTCTACGGTCAAGAAGATACAACCAACAAACACTAAGAAACCAAGAATATATAAAATTTTGAGCACTAAATACAACCCTTGTCAATGATATACATTTAAGGAAATGCTTAAATTACGGAATCGAGAGAAGTTCACACCGAAAAAGTACGAACTTAAGAAGAAAATTAAAAAAGGAAATGCGTTTTTTTGACGCACATATAGTACAAATTGGAGATCATAAACAATCCTTAAACAAGCGCCCGCCATACCACTGCACAATGAATAGGTTATGCTGATGATGATAGTATCTGTAATCCAAGCAACAGGGCAGCTATTCTTAGCATTCACACCCTGTAGATCTCTGCTGCCGAGATCCACCAGCGACATCAATGGTGTCAGGAAGGTATCTTCACAATTCGGGAAAAAAGCAAAACAGACTATAAATTAGTATTCCAAAACAGAAGCATGCACGCAGAATTTAGAAGAAAGGTCATGATTGCGTAGGCTTTGCATTGAACAAAAGTATATCAATATATCCGCATTAATATGTCGATGAGTGGGGGAGTAAACATTGAGTCATTGACTTTGTTGAAGAATCTAAAGTCACTTCACGCTGAAGTGGTATTATGCTCCAATCAGATTGATCAATAACCAGATGGTTGTTCGCTAATTAGAATGTGTACATGTCCGTGTGTCGGGCTCCCCATTATACAAGATAATTTCTCACGTATGTGGATACTATGTGATAAATAACAATACTCACAGTTCTTCTTCAGGCTCATTCTTGAGAGCATTTTGGGCTATACACAGGAAGGCAGCTTCTACATTGAAACCGTCCTTAGCAGAAGTCTCAAAGTAAGGAATGTTTCCCTTAGAGGCACACCATGCACGTGCTTTCTTCTCGGAAACCTAAAACCAAAAGGAAAAAAATGAAAACAAATGCAGCACCAACACTCTCAGCTAAAGATGACCACCAAGAAAGAACCAATTTTCCATTTAGGGAAAAAAATCAGTGGTTTGGTACTTTTTATCATCAATGCTAATTGCTTATTTCTCACATATATGTAAAATAAGATATCTCGCATGGACCCTAGAAAGGAAACAAAAAAAAAAACTCTTACCACCCGACTATTACCACCGTCAACATCTATCTTGTTGCCCAATACGACAAACGGAAAGTTCTCGGGGTCAGATGGGCTGGCCTGGATATAGAAGAATGCAACGGAAAATCCAAAGAAATCAATCAATCCTTTGTCCAGAAAAATCTGAAATAACCTCACTGCCCATTGGGTAAAAGATACCTGAATCAGAAACTCCTCACGCCAGTTATTGAGATGTTCAAATGATTTCATAACATTGACATCATGCACGAGGACACAGCAGTCAGCCCCACGATAGAACGCCACGCCTAGGCTTTGGAACCGTTCTTGTCCCGCTGTATCCCATATCTGCAAAAAAGGAATGACCAAGCTCAAAACAATTAAAAAGAGAATTCGTCTATATATTTGTCTTATAGAAAGTTAAATAGAGAGAACAAGGTAAGTCTCCAAGTCCTTGGAGCAAAATGCCACAAGAGGCAGCATTGTGAATCAGGATGAATCACAGTGCACAGTGAGAAACTAAAAATGTAAGGGGTTCTAATAACAGAATTCATTCTCTTCCTTCGGTTACACCTTGCATTTATCCCCTAATATGTGACATAGATTAGTAAATGGGACTTTCAGTAATCTGAGAATACTAAAAAAACAAGTAGCAAAAGCAGGAACCAGACTCGACATGAAAAAAGGAAACTAAGGGAGGGAATATCTCTCTCTAGAGAATGGTATACGAACAAGAGTAATTATATACGGACAAAAATCATATACAGAAACTACACACAAACCTATGTGGTTGCATGTTGTGCACTGATACTGTCCTTAAAAATATGATCATCGCACAAGATATAACCACATAGGTGTTTGTGTAGTTTCGGTACATGATTGTCGGTTCGTGAATCGTTTGCTAATGAACAATGGGCCAAGTGCTCACCTGCAATGTGAACAACCTGTCCTCAAACTGAACTTCTTTTGTCAAGAAGTCAGCTCCAATTGTTGCTTTGTACTGATTGCTAAACTTGCGATTCACATACCTAAACATGAAAATCGACATAATTATCCACTACTATATACCCGTCAACCAAAACATCAAAGCGACTTAAATCATAATCAGAAAACATACTGGTTCATGAGAGATGTCTTCCCAACCCTACCAAACAATGAAAAAGAAGTACCATGTTAGAAGCAGGAAGAAGAAATCGACAACACAAGACAACCATATCTGGTTCGATAAGATGCACTTAAAACTAACATTAGCAAGCTACCCCAATTGGTTATCCCTCAAACTTGACACTAGGAACATTTAGGGTTTATTTGGTTGCAATTTCAAAGAAGAAAAGTAGCTTTCTTTTTAGATAATGAATAAAAGGTAGATGAATCCATATTAAAGCTTCTAGCTTTTTGGGGTTGTAACAACCAAAAAACTCTGCTAAAAAGTTGAGCAGTTAGTCATCAACCATTAAATGAAAAACTAAAAATCCTAATTTTAAAAGCCGCAACCAAACAAGCCCTACTCCCGTTTTTGGGAATTAGGATTTGTATCAAGTGATATAATTCAATAATTCTATACATGGAAACACATGATTAAAGAATTAGTAATTCTATATAAACAACTAAATCATAAGAAAACAATCATAAAACAGAAGATTAAATTTGAAAAAAGGTTCCATTTGTCTAATAATAAAATTCAGCAATAAAAAAAAGAAAAACCCGAATTATGACAATTACATTCCTAAAATTAGGAGACAATGAGATCAATAACAACAAAAAGCATCGAATCTATATCAGTTATCATCGGCCATGATTTTCTTAGCAATTAGTCGGAAAAACTAACCCACTGTCGCCGAGAATGATGACCTTCAAGAGTACACGCCGCCGAGAAGCCATTAATAACACGGATCAGAAATAATAATAATAAATATAT
>MKEJ01092009.1:0-10639 GCA_001753735.1 Embelia ribes
ATCGAAAATAATTAAAGAGATTCTATTGATATATGCCTCAAGAGAATAATATAATATGAAAACTAAATTCTCAAGATAAAATTATATCAAAATAAATTAAATCTTATCAATTAAATAATAACTTATTAAAAGATATAATAAATATTTTATTACGAATCTGCATCTGATACCATGTGAAAATCAGATAAGCCAAAAATAATTGTTTATTGAATGTAGACCTGTACAATGATCGAGTTAGATAAATACAAAATATATAAAAATCTAATACATTTCTTTGTCCTCCGGTATAAGAACTAGAAACTAAACGAAATTAACAAAAAAACAATGTTTCGAAATTGAGAGGTATTTTTATTCATCTTGTACAAAATAATGGGGGATGACTGTAAGTTTAAAAATGTAATTCCCAAATTTGCACATCCAGCTCATGGTTTGTAATTTGAGTTATCTTCCCTAGACTAACGTAACAATAATAATACATAAACAAAATAAAGAAATTAGGTAAAATTCATCACTAATCCTCCAAAAAAACTACCAAAACGAAATAAAAAAACAACAAAAACTTTGAAAGTTGAGACTTGAGAGGCATTGTCATTCATCATGTACGAAATTGGGGGTGACTGTAAAATTTCTTTATCATGGGATGCAAATATAATTTCCACATTAGCAGACTAGTGTAAGATTCCAATACATAAAAAATTTAAAAACAAAAGCTTTACGTAAAAATTAATCATCAATTCTCCAAAAAATCATCCTTTTCTTGTTCCTCCTATACAAGAATAAAAAGCAAACGAAATTAAAAGCAAAGTTTTGAAATTTGAGATGTACTGTTAATTTTCACTCATCATGTACAAAATTAGGGGGAGTGAATGTAAACATTGATTAATCATGGGTTGAAAACGTAATTTCCACATTTGCACTTCCAGCCCATGGGTTTGTAATTTGAGCCATCTTGCCCCCTCGCTTGCTCGATTTTCGCCATTGATGAAGAGTTCGTTCTAATCGCAGCTTTGATTTTGGGATTTGTGGGCACTTGTATCGCCTCGCAGTGCTTGCACGTGCTGCACCTTCTCTCACATCGCGGTGGCCTCGACCCTATTTGAGCTCTCAAAATCGCATTCTCTTCCTGTTAGTAAAATACAGGACGACGACACACATTTGGGTTATGCAGACAGATTTAATACAATTTTTGTTGAAAGTACGTTCCAAAAGTGTGACAATTTTTTATATAAAATTCCTAAAAAGATGTTATTTTCTTTAGCAAAAGTATTTTTTCAGTGGTTTGTTAAGGGTATTATATGTGCTTAGACGATGTGACAAAAATACAAGTATTTTTTATTATGTTTTATACCAAATTGGAAATTGGAAATTGGAAATTAGAAGTTTCTTCAACTATACGCTGTGGTTTTACTCACCCGGGAATGTCCAATTGGATTTGGAATCACTCTACCTGGAATTGAAAAAAAACCCTGTAATTGTAAGTATAAAAAAAAAAAAAAAATGAAGCTAAAAATATAAAATTTGGCAATTTTGATAATATTTCATTACCTTCAGCTGTTAATCTCAGATGGGTCAAGCTTGAAATCAGAAGAAATAGAAAGGGAACGGAGAATGATCCCATTTTCAGGGGAACAGAGAGAAACAGAGTAGTTTTGAAAACAGAGTATGGTGAAAACAGAGTGATATTGAAAACAGAGTGTGGTGAAAACAGACTGATATACACACTACACTACTCAATGCGCCAAATAAGGGCTGCTGATTTGGATGCGAAACAATGAATATCCAATAAAGTTTGTGAATTGGCACTTAGATCGTCTCTCTGTCTCTCTCTCAGGACAAAAGAGTGAGAGAGAGGAATTGAAAAGAGGAGGCCTGTAATGGTATTAATGGTGGAGAGAGAAAAGAAAAGAGAGAGAGAGAGAGAGGAGAAGACAAAGGGCACGAGAACAAGAAGAAACCAAAGCAACGGACAATCTAAATGCAGCTATGTTTTCAGTTTCCAGTTTTCCGATTTCTGTTTCCCAATTTTCAAGTTTTTTGTTTTCAGAATTTTAAAGAGTACCTAATTATTTTTTGATTAAATTTGAAAATAAATTTTAAATTATTTCTTCTTCTTCTTTTTTTTTTTTTTTAAGTTCCATAGATTAATCAAAAAATAAATTTACGCTCAAGCAGTTTAAGATGCAAAACATCCACTCTTCGACTTACAACAAGATCAAAGAGAGGGAATAAAAACGATAACCCTTAGACAACTACGTATCATTAAAAATAACACGATGATTCATTCGTGGACTGTGTATCCATCTCCTTCTTCCAACCCGAGAGAGGATAAGTAAACGAAATGAAACAAACTAGGGAACCAAATATCTAGGTACCACGTTTCCGTCTTCCCAATTGCATACTATGAATATTGCTTTTCAGCATTTTCTTCTTCTCCTCCTTGCCGGTGACCTTGAAGTACTCACATTATTCTATTGGCCGAGTTATTCTCTGAAAGTGAGAATCAATCTCTTCATTAAGATCACTTGAAATGTCGAGATTTTCCACATCATCTCCTCTTTCATTGACGGTGCGTGGGCTAGAATCCTCTACTTCATTCTCGCCCAAGCAAGAATTTAACACACTGAATGCATTAGAGTTTGGTAAAATACTCGTATCAACATTTGTTTTATTCCCCTTCTCAATGGTAGAACTCAAGGTGTTCGAATGAGATTTCCCATTCTTGATCTTAATCCATTCACTATTTTTGTGGCTGTATTGGCCACTTTTGACATTCCAAATTTGTTTAGAAAGAGCTCTTGAATATTTCGGGCAGGAAGTCATGTTATGTCTGAAAATCTTATATTGTTCACACTTTTAAGTCATCCAAGGAGTTTCAACTTAAATTTCAAAAGGATCATAACATCCCAAATCAATCTCGATGGATTTTGTGATTTCCTTACCTGCAATAACTTCAATGCAGATTCTAGCAAAATATATTCGGTTTTTTGACCAAGTTTGTTCATCCAAATACAAAGGATTTCCAATGATGCTAACTAAGTATCCCAACCCATCTTCTATCCACAAATCAAGAGGCGCATTGAAGAGTTTAAGCCATAAAGGGATATTTTCAAACTCGGTCTTAGTAATGTCATGCCCGGCTACCAACGCTTTACTTTAAGAAGCCTACCTCCAAAGTGATAATGACCCTTCTGCGGAATTTTAGAAATAACTTCTCCGCTATTAATTTTAAAGATGAAAAATTTATTTTCCATAGATATCACATCAATAACCATATCACCCCAAATTTGTTCTGCCCACTCCTTAACTTGAAAGTAAGGTATACTATGATAGAGAAAGTGACCCACCAAAGTATATTCCCACTGACTAGATTCATGATCGAAGATTGTTTTGGGAATCATGTACAAAACATCAACAGGGTTTCCCACATCAAATGACTTAATTTAAATTTCTTAACAGAAATAGATTTGGCCTTAGCACCAAGCGAAGCTCTGACTTTAGAAATTCAATGTGTAGTCATACCTGTCTTAGGCTTTGCAAAAATGGATTTTATTGGCACATTCCTTTCATTAATTTGATCAACTGGAGATACAACAACACTCACTTGCTGATTTAAAGGATTATCGGGAAGACTAGGCCAACTCTAAATATTTAATTTTGCTATGAGAGATTGTTAATTATGTTGAACTTTTATGAATTTTACATCTCTCAACTAAGCAATTTTAGAGCTAATGTCAAATGGGTTCACTTGAATTTTTTGGTTATTCTCGAGTGCAACCCGAAGGGTTTCAAATAGACGCGAATACCAATTAGTCACTAGGTAAAACTCATGGATAAAGTGAATTAAAATAAAGCTCAAAGTCGAAGGTTGAAAAAGGATTTCGCAAAGTTTCGGAAAAGTTTATGAGCATCAAACTTTGAGCAATTATATCATCGAGATTTACATACCAATTTCGGTGGATGTTTGGTGGAAATGAAAAGGGAACACATGAATTATTAAGTCATGTATTTACTTGTCCAAATCGATGAGCGGAATTATTATAAAATGGTCCCAAAGTGACCTCCCATTTAACCTAAAAGTTTTGTCCCACATTAACCAAGTATCTAAGACTTGAATGAGATATATGACCCAAAACTTGAACAAGGGTTTGGCCTCTTGAGGTTTAGAATATTGTTAGATGGTTGGTCCATTTGAGAAAAAAATTAACCATGCTCGCACTCCGCCGTCCGTCCGTCCGCCGGTCGGATTGGGAGTGCTTGTTTTCAACAAAAATATCAAAAGAGAAAATAATAAAATTAATAAACATTCATTTTCTTCTCAGAAATTCAAATACCAAGCATACTCAAGGAAGATAAGTAAACTTTCTAATTTTCTGTTAAAGTTCGGTTGTGTTATACTAAGTAAATAAAAGAGTTCAATTTGCATGTTAATATTATTTAGAACAGTAACAAGAACGGAGGAAAGACAACAAATTACTGCCTAAATTCTCATTTCTACCATGCCCTTTCTCATCACTAGAAGCCTCCATGTGAACAACAGGTGCAACCATTGGTTCCACCCGAATTTTAGGTGCTGAATCCGTATAGGGAAGACCTACAAAATCAGAAGAACAAATAATTTTCGATGGCAGCCTCAGTCGAGTAGATCGCTGGGCTTCCGAAAAATTTGCCATATGGTTATCGGAATCTCTCTCCAGTACTGAGTTGTCCACCGGCATATTGTGGAACTCTTTCAGTGATTGTTTCTTCAACTGTGGAGAATTATCCTCTCACTCTTTTAACTTCATCTTTAAATTATTTCACTGACTCTAATTATAGATAAAAGTTTCTCAGGCTTGGATGCAGGTTTGTGTTGGATCATGGACATAAATCCGGATTTGGTCTGGAGACACCGATCTGTGCTACCCGACACCCGCATCAAGAGGTTATGCCAGTTGATTGGCCTTATTATGTTAGTCGATTGACCTACACGTAAACCAAACTTGGACCCGTTTTATATCTTATGCACCCACAAGTATGAGGTGTGTTAGTCTTGCGTTTTCCTTCTCAAAGCCGCAAACCACAAAATACATGCACAATTGGTGGTACGGTAATTCAGGAGGGCGCAGGCGTGGAGCGAGTAGACCACTCGGATCAAATGAAGAGTCTTAGTCACAGTGCTTTACGTCCATACGTTGGAAAGTAAAAAGTTGAACAGTTTATTTCCTAAAGAATTTTATGAAAGAAAATAACTTGTTTTGTTGCAATTTTTCATCACAAAAATTAGTTTTTTCTTGCATAATAAAAAGTTAAATGCATTCAACTTCAAACTTTATGCTTATTTAAGCTAAACTGTAAAAAACAGTCAACTTAAAATCTGAGCAATCAAATGCTATCTAATTTTTAAGGAAAAAAAAACTTAAATTTATAAGTTGGAACCAAACAAACCATATTAAAATTTGCATCTCATAATCACTTAATTAGTTTATGACACAAATAAAAAACTACTACTATTTATGAAATATAACCTGAAAAAAAAAATTATTGTCCGAGAGCAAAATTCCAATATGCAGTACATAAGTTTCTTTATAAGCAGAGATTTATGGGATGGAGAGTGGGGTACTCATTTGTAATGGACATTTCCTGTCCAATAAATATTGATCTTCTATTTTCAAATTAATGATTGAAATTAAAAAATAGATCTTCTATTAAATGTATTTATAAAAAAATAAATTTAATCTCAGTTATTTATTTTAAAACTAATGGCCTAAATTTGCTAAGCAAGGATTGCGCATCTCTGCTGCCGAGCAACCTCGTTTTTAGTCACATGATGAGAGCAAAGGCTTCCCTAATTTAGTAGGAGTAATTTTTTGCCCTTCACATATTTTATATTTTTTCATTAAGCAGAGAAATATAACCATCAATGCTTAAAGAAAAACAATATTCTCTTACAATAATTTTGTGAAAATGGAATTGTTCGTAGGATTTTTAAGTGGGAATTTTTGGTTGGATGTTAAATTTTTCCTTGCATCTATATATATATTAAGGTGATGAGAACTGATCAGGTCAATAATTTTGTTCCGTTTCTTTTATTCCTAATAGAAAAATAAAAATAGAAATGCACTTTTCTACATCCAATTTATACCTTCGGCTGGACTGTGAACAGTCATTGTAATAATTTCCAAAAGGTCTAGGCCTACAAAAATAAAGCCTATCGTGTTGAAAAACAAATACAAGGCCTTGATTTAAATATTTTTTAAGCCCATTTATATTTGGGGCCTTGATTCTAATGAAAATTTTAATCATGGTCGAGTGAGATTAGGGTTGTGGACGAGGTTGGATTGGGTTTTGGGTAAAACCCAATCTTAATTCAACTACCTGAATTATCCGAATATAATTTTGAAGGACCTGAACCCGACCGGAAAATCGATCAAATCCAAATTGAAAGCGAATCGGAATTAACGCTAGAACCCGAATCCAAACTCGAAAAACCCAAAATTTAGGGGGAAAAAAACTGCATAAAACAACGCAGCCTAGAAACTGCAAAAATAGCCCTTAATTAAACAACATTAAATACTAAAATAACATATTTTCGTTTATAGCTCTTGCTAACAAAACATCTTAAAAATAGCAATAACATTATGAAAGATAGCAAAAACAGTAATACAACAGCTAAAAAGAAAGTCCATAATCAGCCAAAACAGGCTAAACAATAGTCCAGAAAACAACTTAAAAATAGTCTTAGAACAGTCTACAAATTATCCAAAACGAGCCTTGCAATAGCAAACATCAGCAAGTCTAGAACTCAGATGAAAATAGCAACTGAACAGCATCAAAACAGCAATAGCAAAGCAGTAAATAGCAGCAGCGGCATTTGCAAATAAATAAATAAATAAAATTACAATTAAACCATACCAAAAATAAAATTCTATCACATAAAAAGAATTATCTAATGCACCGGAAGATGCAAACAAACCTATATCCCTTCTTTAAAAATTAGAGCTCCATCAGCATCGATGAGATGGAGTCCAATGTTATCTTCAATATTTTTAAGGGCAAATTTCCTTTTAGTATACCAACGTTTAAACCAAAATCTAATTTGTACATCAACGTAAGGTAACCACTAATTAGTACACCAACCTAAGATTTTTGGTCAGAGTTATTGTCGGTGTTATGATATCTGTTAAGTCAGACGTTAATGTCATGTGGCATGGGCATTTGCATCTTTTTAAATTATTATTTTAAACCAAAATAATTCTAACCATTGACTCTACCTACTAGACGTTCTTGTCCCATAAATGCAGACACAAGCTAGACACAGAAAGAGAGGGAGAGGGTGCGATTGCAGAGGTTAGCAAAGAGAGTGTTGATCATGATCCCAATGGGTTACATAGTTCGCACAAGTGTTCTTGGTCAATGTTTAAAAGCACCCCCTACAGTAAGTTGTCTCTCCCTTTTTAATTTCATAAATGTTGTGCTGATTTTAGTTTCGTATTCAAATTAGGTTTTCTGGCATTTTTATTTTGAAATTAGGTGTTTGTTTGTTATTCTTAATTATTGTATGTATTGTAATTAATGTTGTTTCAATTTCATCTGAAAAATTAGGGTTTGCTGGCATGAATTGGGGTTTTCAAATATTTTCTGAAATTAGGCCGATCAGAAATTAGGGTTTATTTAAAATTAGGTTTATGAAATTAGGGTTTCTAAAATTAGAAATTTCATAAATTAGGGTTTATTTCAAATTAAGATTACTAAAAAAATTATTATTATTGCAGCAGGACTTAACTCAGCATTGTGCTTAATTAAGATTTACTGACATTAATTAATTATTGAACTTTTGATTATTTCCAATTAGGATTTACTGGCATGAATTTCACATATATATGTAACATTAAATTATAGGACCTAACCTATCGTTATTTACTATAGGAATGCATTATAGGAGGGGCTTTCAATTGGGGTTATGATGTGGGTTATAACAATGAGAATGTAGCTTGTATAGATTTCTTCCACCTAAAGTTGATAAGTATTGAACTACTTATTGAAATGGCTAGTAAGATAGGGGTAAAAGAAGCTACAATAAAAAAGTTGTATTACAGAAAGGTTGAGATTGATAATAGGGAAGACATTTCTCAATTAATAGTTGATAAGTTTGCCATTAACTTTAGAAAGTATGTTGACACAAATAGGGTTGTTCAGATTTACATTGAGAGTTTTGTGGTACCTAATGTTATCGAAGATGATGATGATAGTTCAGATGATGATTTTGAGTTGCGAATGGAAAGTTTAGATGATGGTGATTATGAGTATGAAAGTGCAGAAGGTGGTGATGAGGAATTAGAAAATTTTGGTGGTAGTAATAAAAATGTGGGGGTACATGATGATTTTAGAGGGGCCACTTTTGTCGATATTCCTGTGCATCAAGCTTTAGATGAACAACCTTAGTTGTTTAAACAAACTCATAGTAATGAAACTGATATAATAAATGAGGGTTATGCAAACTGTGATTACCTTTCTAGTGTGAGTAGGGATGATGATGATGGTGATAAACCTAAAACAATATTCACTAAGGTTGACATGAAGAATGTTCAGTTTAAAGTTGGTATGAGATTCAAGTCTATTGCTGACTTTAGAGCAGTTGTTACAACATATGTTATTCAAGAAGGAAAAAATGTGATATATAAGAAAAGTGCTAGGAAAAAGATTTATCTTGGTTGTGTTGAAGGTTGTGAATGGAAGTGCTTTAGAACTAAGTTGAAAGGTGTGGCAATCTTTCATATTAGTTCAATGAATAACACACTTGTGTAGAAGGATAGGCTCAAATAAGAATGTAAGGTTAAGGGTTATTGCAAAGCTATTTTGTGATAGTATTAGGAACAATCCTTACTGGCAAGTGAGACACTTTAGATCAAAAGTACAGTCAGTCCCAAACTGCAAGATCACTAGGAACAAGGCAAACAAAGCTATGAGATTGCTAGGGATATGATTAGAGGGATATTAAATGAGCAATTTGTACAGTTGTGGAGCTACACTGAGGAGATGAAAAGGTCAAATCCAAGGGTCACTGTTGTGCTCTAAGTTGGAGAAAAAGCTGGGTCTAATGATGAGTCTGTATTCAAATGCAATTATATTTATTTGGTAGTCTTGAAGAGGGGATTTTTTTAGGGTTGTAGGCCTGTAATTGGTGTTGATGAATGTCATATTACAAGGCCAAGTAGGGGAGGGTCCTTTTAACTACTGTTGCCATAGATGCTAACAATTGTATTTATCCCTTTGCTTATAAGGTTGTACATATCAAGAATTACAAAACTTGGAGATAGTTTCTTAAGATGTTAAGGCAAGACATGCAGATATTGACTCATAAATACACATTCATCTCATATAAGCAAAAAGTAACTAATAATACTTTTTGTATTTACTTACATAGCTGTGCATTGTTTTATATCTGTTGTACAAGTTGATTAAAGTAATGGAGTATATCTTACTTGAAGTTGAGCACATATTTTTTGTATGACACTTGTAGAACAACTTCAAGGAGAAGCATAAAGGGCTTTATTTGAAGGATTTCTTGTGACAATATGCAAGGGCATGCATAACGTCTCACTACAATGCTACATTGGAAGATATGAAAGAAGTTGATAAGGAGGCATGTGAGTGGCTAAGAGAGCAACTAACTGAGCATTGAAGTTGGTCACATTTTAGGACATTCCCAAATGTGATATTCTGTTGAATAACTTATGTGAGAGTTTTAATTCAGTCATTGTGGAGGCTAAGGGGAAACTTATAATTGAGAGGTTAGAGATGATAAGGCAATATTTTATAGATATGATTACAAGGAAGAAAACTGCAATTTTATGGTCATAGGGTATCCTATGCCCTAAAATTCAAAAGACGTTGGAAATGATAAAACTTAAGTCTCAAAATTGGATTCCATAATAGAACGGTGACCATTAATTTAAAGTGCAGGGTATAGATGGTTCCAGGGATGTATTCAATTTCCAAGTGAACAAATGTAGATGTAGGAAGTGAAAGTTATGTGGTATTCCATGTTTGCATGTAGTGGTTGCAATAAACTACTTGAACAAGGCACCAAAGAGTTATATACACAAATCCTATAGAAGAAAACCATACCTTAGGATATACTCCAATGTATTGATGCCATGCAAAGGTAAAGAATCATGACTTAAAACTAACAAGCCAAAACTACCACCTCCAATAGTAAATGCCCAAATTGGAAAGTTAAAGAAATCTAGAAAAAGAGATTCATATGATAATAAAGAGTAGAAGGAAAAAGGAGAAAAAAAAGAATGACATTGAAAAGGCTAGTAGGAAGGGCATGGTAATGAAGTGTAAGAAATGTAGTTAGACAGGGCATAACAAGAGCAGTTGTGGTACATGGCTTAAAAGGCCTAAAACTAAAAAGATGAAATAATAAGCCAAGTAAGATCACTTGATTGATGAAACTTCTTCTGATGACACTTTATTGGAGGAGATGGAGAAGTAGGGAATGAAGGTAAAAGCAGAGAAAATTGGTATAGAGGCAGAGGCAAAGAAGGTTTGTACTGTCGCATCCCGAATCCAGACAAGACTTAAAATCTATTACACGTCTCCGCCACTCCACACACTTATCCACACTACTTTAAATCACTAGCACACACGTCTC
>MKEJ01092013.1:0-10986 GCA_001753735.1 Embelia ribes
AATGAAGATTGGAAGTGATTTCCCTTATCCTTTAGGGTGCAAACCAAGTTCCATGAAGACTTTGAAGTAAGGGTCGAATATGGTTGGCGCCCTAAACAATGTACTCTTTGCAATGTTTTTGGTTACCAAACACAATCTTGCCCTAAACAACCTCCAAAAATCCCTATTCCTACTAACCAAACAAAACTAGTATATAGACCTTACACCCTCGACCTAAAACCCCTCCACATTCGGCCTTTACCGAACCAACTCAAGCCTCTCACATAAAAAATTCGAATCCCAAACAAACCCTTTTACTCGAGGCCATTAGACCCTCACACACAACCTTAATTTCAAACTCTTTCAAGGCTCTTGAAGGTGGTTTGGTCGACTCATATAGTAGGACATGCCATCAAAAAAGTCTCAAGGAAGATTGCAAGGCTATAACGGGGTTGGAAGCTTCAAATGGGGTTGGTTTGAATTCCAGAGAACCTAGTGGTCCGAGGCCTAGTGGAATCGACATAGAAGGGATGCTTGCGGATAAAGGAAAATCGTCTATAGAAAATGGAACACCATCTCCTATTCTATTGGGCCATAAAGTGAAATTAGTTGATGAACTCGACCGAAGGAACAAGAAAAATCTTAAGAAGAGTGCTCACAGGAAGAAGAAGAAGATTTATGAAGCCGAAAAGATGAAGGCTAGGGGTGACAAGGGGACCGAGATCCCTACATCGTCTACTTGATGTATCATCTTACATGCTGGAATGTAAGGGGCTTAAATAACCCCTCGAAGCACGTGGAGGTAAGGAAGCTTATATTTGATAATAATATTTATTGTATTACCTTAATTGAAAATAAACTTAGTCTTGATAATATTAGTTATGTTTGCAACTCTATTTGGCCTAAGTGGAAGTTTACTCATAATGGTTCTAGCATATCTAGTTGTCATATTTTAGTTGGGTGGAATCCGGAGGTGTGGGATCTTAAGGTGCTTGATAGCTCTAATCAATTTATGCATGTTAATCTAGTTGCTCTTGCAAATGATGTTAGTTGCATGGCTACCTTTGTCTATGGTTCAAATTATGTTCTTGAAAGATGGAAGCTTTGGGCCGATATGTTATATATCTTTTCAGGTTCATAATGATGTTTGGGTAGTTTTAGGTGATTTCAATGCGATTAGATTCTCATATAAGAAGGATGGCAGTACTAGGAAATGGCCTACTTACATTAATAATTTGAATGATTGCATTAATGGATCCATATTGGAGGATTTAAAATACAAGGGTATTTTCTTCACTTGGAATAATAACAATGGGGATTTCCTTATCCGGAGGAAATTTGATCGTGCCCTTGTGAATGATACTTGGCTCCAAGCTCTTCCTAATTCGGAGGCTAATTTTCTCACTCATTGCGTGTCAGACCACACTCCTATGCTCATTTCTTTGGGTATCCATTTTGAAGGGGGACATAAGCCTTTTAAGTTCTTCAACTTTTAGAAAGATTTTCCCGAATTTAAAAGTATGGTGGCAGAAGCTTAGAATAAGCCTATTGGGGGGTATAAGATGTATGTGCTCAGTAAAAAACTTAAAGCAGTTAAATGCATGCTCAAGGCCCTCTCCCGTAGGAAATAAAAAGAGTTAAGCTCGGATTTTAAGGAGATTAGGGACAAGGTGGATTGCTTGTAAAAAAATCTTGACTCGCTAAGGCATTTTTCGGTGGATCTTCTTTCCCTCAGGGAACTAAAAAAAAAAAGCCAATATCTTAGCTTTGCAAGCGGAGAGTTATGCTAGACAAAAGAGTAGGGTTCGTCGGTTAGAAGAAGATAACCAAAACACATTGTTCTTTCAATGAGGCAACGATAGAATCTAAATCGTATGAGGACCCTTACTAATGATCGAGGGGAAGAAATATCGGATCCTAAGCTTATTAAAGAGGAGATAATCCGGTACTATACAGATCTCTTTAGGTCAAGGAGAGTGGACAGTAGGGACTTCGGGCTTGCTGATTTCGTGGGCCATTCAGATTCTAATTTCAAAGGGCTTGTTAGGATTGTGGGTCCGGATGAGATTAAAGCAGCTTTATTTAGCATTGACAAAGACAAGGCTCCCGGCCCGGATGAATTCAATAGGCAATTTTTTCAAAGCATTTGGGACATTGTTGGAAACACTTTCACCGAGGCAATTAGCGAATTCTTTGAGAAGAAGAAGCTTCTAAAGTGCTTGAATACGCCTTTTTTGACCCTTATCCCTAAGGTCCCAAACCCAAGCCGCTTGAACGATTGCGGCCAATCTTGTGTTGTAATATCTTCTACAAGACCATTTCTAAAATCTTGGCGAATCGGTTGAAAGCGTTCCTTCCGGATTTGATTGATACTAGCCAATCCGCTTTTGTTCAATGGAGGAAGTTTAGTGATAACATTTTCTTGGCTCAAGGACTAATGCATAAGTATCATTCAATAAAGGTCCCCTGAGATTTGCCGTCAAAGTGGATCTCATGAAAACTTACGATTCGGTTAGTTGGGAGTTTTTGTAGGAAGTGATGACATTGAGGGGTTTCCCCAGTTTGAACATTGATTGGGTCCGGGAATGTGTCACCACGGCCTCTTTCTCCATTGTTTTGAATGGATCCCTTCACGGTTTTTTCACTAGTGGTAGGGGTTTACGTCAAGATGACCCGCTTTCGCCATACCTTTTCGTCTTGTGCATGAATGTCCTCTCCAAAGTGCTCAAAGTGAACACGAGTCAAAATTTTAAATTTCATTGGAGAACTTCTAAAACTAAGCTTACTCACCTTTGTTTTGCAGATGATCTTTAAATCTTCGGCAAAGGGGATGTGGGGTTGGCCAAAATGGTGAATAATACTCTAGAATATTTCTCCTCGGTCTCGGGTTTGGTGGCTAATCCGGACAAGAGTAATCTTTTTGTAGCAGGCCTAGACCATGGGCTTAGGGATCGGATTCAAGGGATTTTCGGGTTTCCTATTGGCAATCTTCCAATTAGATATTTAAGAATTCCCCTTATCACTTCAAAGTTGAGAAAATCAAATTGTCTGCCTCTTATGGAGAGAATAGCAAAGAAAATTGCTTATTGGACTATTAGGTTTCTTTCCTTTGCCGGCCGGCTACAACTTATTAAATTAGTATTGTTTAGCATCCAATCTTTTTGGAGTGCCCATTTTAACATCCCTACTTTGGTTACTATTGAGTTGGAGGCTTTGCTTAGGAAGTTCCTAGGGTCCGGGGTGGATTTGACGGCTCACAATGCAAAAGTGGCATGGAAAGACATTACCCTTCCTTTGGAAGAAGGGGGTATTGGGATAAAAAAAAATCAAGGAATGGAATGGTGCTTTCTTGGCTAAAGGGGTGTGGAACCTATGCGACAATGGTCATTCTTCGGTTTGGAAAGATTGGGTGAAGGCCAACTTGATTCGGAACCACACCTTTTGGTAAATGAAAATTCCACACAGTTGTTCATGGACGTGGTAGAAGATGCTTCAACTTAGGCCTTTTCTAAGTGTCCATATTCGGGTAAAGTTGGGAAATGGGGAGAATACTTCCATTTGGTTTGATCCTTGGATGATTGAGGGGACTATTTATAAGGAAATCAATGCGAGGGTCATCTTAGAATCGGGGTTAGGAAGGAATCTCATGGTAGGCGATCTTACTTCATCGGAGGTTTTCGCGTGGCCATTTCTGAATTGCATTAGCCTCTTAGATCTTTAAAACAAGCCAGTGTCTCGGTTCAGTGGGGGGTTGGATGGTCTCCTTTAGATGTCTCATGAAAAAAGGGTTCTCGGTGCGTTTGGCTAAGGAATGCATTTGGGAAAGAAGGGTTTCTCAAGATTGGGCTCCGCTAGTTTGGAAGAACCCAATTATTCCTCGTTGCAGTTTTATCACTTGGTTAGCTTTGAGAGGTAAATGGATAACTCTTGATAGGCTACAAAGAAGAGGGATAAATCTTGCTAACAGATGTGCCATTTGTTTGGAGGAGGAGGAGAGCTTTAAGCATATTGTTTCTTATTGCACATTTTCTAAAGCAGTTTGGAGGGAATTTGGCAGGGAATTCTAAAGGCTTCCTTACGAAGGAGGATGGAGAGATTGGGTAGTGTGGGCTAGCAAACACTTCAGAGGTAAGAGAAATATGGCGAAGAAGTGTCGGTTGTTATTTTGCTCCATCATGTACTATTTATAGAAGGAACGGAATGAGGGAACCCATGGGGAAAAAAGTCAGACGAGCCACTAACTTTATAGCGATGTTCAGTGTATGCTAGATTTAGTGTGAGTATTGTTTCCACGTTCGTGGTAATTCTATAGAGTTGCTAAGATTATTCATATTTCTTGTCAATGTTATTTTGATGTAACCTTTGTAAGGAATTTGATTCTCAAGTTTAAGACCTTCGAGTACATCCATGGAATTTGGTGTGTGTTTGGGCCTCTTCTTCTATTGCCAAATGGTTAATTTAGTGGCTTTGTTATGGATCTTCGGCGCTTGTGCCAACTGTGTCTTGTATTACTTATTTTTTGGCTACCAAGTTGTGGTTGTTGTAAGGGTGATGTTATCTCATGAGGTGTTCTATAAACCTCATGGTTGGCCTCTTCCTTTTGGACTTTCTTTCTCTTTGTTCTCTTAGGTGTTTCTTTTAGGGGTTTGTCCTAGTTGAAATATTTCAAGATCCTTGTATTTTTTTTTAGTTCTATATACTTGCAATTTCCAAAAAAAATAATAAAATAAATGTTATTATCATTTATCATAATTTTGAGTGTGCATTATATAAAAATTTTGAATTACCTCCGCAAACTGGTGATACTAATTTGTACTCTTAAGAATTAATATAATATTTAAAGTTTGGTAGATTTGCAAGTAATTGTAAATTATAATTCCTTAAATTTTAATATTTTTATTTTAAATTGCTTAAATTTTATTTTTGTGATAATTATCAATCTAATTCTTTAAAGATACAATATTATCTATTAACAAAAAAATATGTAAGTTAAAATTAGTTAATTTATAATTTTGGGTACGATAACTTTTATTACAAAGAAACAAGATGAATGACAAATTTAAAAAAAAAAAAGTGTGTAAAATATTTTGTGAAATCATATTTTTAATAAAGCAGTAAGATATGCCCGTCAAATTGTTCACTTGTATTGAATTTCGTATATTTGTAAACACTAATATAAGCCCTAGCATTACTTCCCTTTTAACTAAACTTTTGAAGCACCAAAAGAAAAAACGGACAAGCTATAGTGGCAAAATGGGCGCGCGTGTCCACTACATAAATTGCTTTTTAGGAATAAATTTCACAAAAAAATATCGTTAATATTGGTTGGCATTCTAATGTTTTTTTGCCTTTTATAAGATTGGACGGCACTAGTCTACCAAGAATCCCTAGTAATTTTCAATAATCCCAAAACTATAAAATGTGAAAAAAATCCGACAATTGCATATCTATTACTTTTGTGCACTATTATGTGTGTGTGTACCATTTATTTACTCAATAACTATATGCTAGATAACAGCTATTAATTATAATTTATACTTCAAAAGTATCTCTTTTTGTAGACGATAATGAAGTAGTGGTTGCACTTTTAATCCTCATCCAAAAAAATTCTTATCATTCCTTAAAAGAGAATAAGCATATATAAAATGAAGCTAGAAAAGCTAGGCTATAACCTTCCAACTTCTTACTTGGGGATAGAGAGGTTTTTAACCCCTTATATAATTTTTATTTCTAAAAAAACGAAATGTTGCAGTTGTGATAGTAGAGGTAGATGTGTCAAATTTGCGAGGAGTGATGGTTGGATTGGGTATGTTTTCAAATTTTGTTCTTAGTAATTTGTAAAACTACATTAAAATTACACAATTCCAAAATTTGACAATTTTTCATATCTAAACTTTTAGATGACTTTAATAAATTTAATAAAACATATATTCATAAAAGAAACCCTATCAATAGACCTGTGGATGCAAATGATTTGAGTCATTCATAAACAAATTTGGGCTGAGCTTGTCAAGGATTCGGATCGGGCTCGTTCATTTACTAAATGAGATGAATTTGAACAACAAAATAAGATTCGTTAGATAAACAAGTCAAATTTGAACAACAAAATAAGATTCGTAGTTAAACGAGCTGAATTTGAACCATTTCTGACTCGGCTTGTTAATAGCTCGGACTCTTTTGATTCATATATTTGTATACATATATTTTAAATTTGAGATGTTGGTTTATGAACATAAACATATATAGTTTATATTAAATGTAATAAATTAAGAAACACTCATCTTATTACTCAAATGATGCAATTTTTAAATATTTTTATCCATTTATATTTATAAGATTTAATTGAAAAAATTATAAAATATCGTAATTATTCGTTATATCCGTTATTACGTGCTTATTAGTTTACGTTTTTATAAAAGATCAATTTAATAATATTTGTTTTATTATTCAATTGATAAATAATAAGTAATATACATTGATTTTAAAAAACTAAAATGTACATAAATAGACTCAGGCTCGGATTTGTACGAGCCGAACCTAAATAAAAAATTAAAATTTATTCAATAAATGTGCCAAATTTGAACACATCCTACAAATAAACGAACTCAGGCTTGTTTGACTCGGGTGCACTCGTTTGCAAATGTTAGGCCATGACATAAATAAGAATCACCAAAAAAAAAAAAGGGATAAATTACACTTTGCCCCATGAGATTTTTGATAATTTCAGATTACCCCTAAAAGTTTCGGAAATTACACATTGCTCCATCTTATAATCTAAATTAGATTTTGTTGTATACAGACCATATTGTCCTCACTTAATTTTCTAATTTTACTGATTTAGAACTTGATATTAGGTAATATAACATAAAAGAATATTTAATAAATATATATTATATTGGTAAACAATAATTTATAAAAAATTATAACAAAAAATTATATAAAAGATACTATTTAAAGGGTATATTATTAAATAGTTGAATTATTTATTATAAATAATTTTACTTTCACTTTACGTCAAGAAACTTTGGGGGTAAACTATAATGGCCACCAAATTTTCTGGAGGTACAATGTAATTTCAGAAACCTCGTGGGGGCAAAGTATAATTTACCCAAAAAATTATAAAAATAGGGGTCACTCAGTAATCAGAATGATGTACTTACTATATGAAAATTGTTTCTAATAAAACAATAGACTTCATCTCATTATTAAACTAAACGAATTAAATATATGTATAATAAATTAATATATAAGTGCTTCCCTCCACATCTATATCCGAACCAAATTCCCTCCTCCCTCCCCTTCGTCTCTTCCCTCGTTTTCTGCTCTTTCTCTCTCTTCCCGCTTTCATCAACTCCTTCTCTCTCTCTCTCTCTCTCTGTGTCTATACATATACACATATATATACATACATATAAATATATCCATCGCCAACCAGATCTCTCTCTCTCTCTCTCTCTCTCTCCAATTTCCCTTCTATCTAAAACCCCTCTCAAGGGTTTGATCTCTCTCGCTCTCTCTAAATTGTGACCTTCTTCAGTCCACTGCCGTCTGTTAAAGGAGCAGATCATGCATCAGCAACAGTCTCAGAGTCGCCGTCAACTGCCCTTCACGGCGATGAAGCCGCCGTTCGGAGAGTACCACCAATTCTCAGCTATGGTCCGGAACCAACCCGAGGCTATTATAGTCAAAACTCCGGTCAGTACTCATTGCATACACAATTATATATATAAATACATGTGTGTATTGTACTTCAGATTTGTTTTTCTAAAGCAGGATTGTGCAATTGGGGGCTTCAATTTCGATCTGTTCAAGTAGTTGAAGACATTTTCTTTTGTTTGATCTTAAATTTTCCAGCTAGGGTTTTAATTGTGCGAAATTGTCATAGGTAGTGGACCTAGGTTTTAGCTTTACTTCATCTGTCTTTGGGATTTGGATTTGTAATTAAAGTCGAAAAGATTAATAGAACCATATCTTATTCTTAATTGTTATAAAAAAATCCATGGGTTATAAGCTCATCTAAAAGTTTAGCTTTGATTTGGTTGAAGGAAAAATTAGATTATCATAAAGTTCATTTTCCCTTCCTTTTGTTTCCCTCCAAATCAAAACGGAAGCTATCGTGGTCCATGTTGCAGTAACTACATACATAATTTGGGACTAGGGGGCTTGCCTGGTCGAAGCACTTGGCAGTTTCCGCCCAACGCATCCTGACTACTCATTTTCAAATCAGCAGCTGAGATTAAACAAATTTTTCTCATTTAGTTTTTTTTGGTAATCCATACATTTAATCTCATCCGTTGATTTGAAAATTAGTGGTTAGGATGTGCCGGGCGGAGTCTGCCCATCGCCTTTGCCAGGCAGGCCCATAAGGAGTCCTCGCACCAAATGAAGCGTTGCTTTGTCAAGAGGAAGATTATGGATATTTTAACTCGTTTTGTTTTGTGAATATATTTATCCAAGCCTATGGTTAATTCTAATTTATGATATGTTGGAGGATGAAATTTGGTCTTGTAATGAATTAATTGTGGTTTGGGTTTTCGTCCTTAGTTGCTTTCTTCTAGGAAATTGATTGATTCTTCCAGTTTGATGTTACAATTGTATATTACGTTTTGGTCTTTTGTTGAGATATTATCTGAATTGCGGTTTTTATGCTCATGTTATGCAGAACATGAAATTGGGTTTTGCAAGGTAGTAGGATGGTTAGCATCTGAGTTGGGTTTAATTTGGACTTTGAGTTTTTATCTATTAGGTTTTGCCAGAACGGACAATTTTTCGTTATTGAATTTTTTTTACTTGCCTTTGTTAGCGTTTTGTTAATTTGTAACTAATCTATGAAGATGATGTTTATTCTGAAAACTGGTGCTTCACAGATTACCATAATTGGTATGGTTGTAGAATGAGATGGACTTGCTACATTTTTTTTTAATTTTAATTCATGTATGCATAAGTTGTGTAAATGTATCCTGTGCCATCTATTTGGCAACCAAATAGGACAATTTTGCTTTACTGAACCCATTTTCTATGTGACCATACTTTGTGGTTATTATGCAAAAATTTGAAATTGGGTATGCTGCATGGCTTAAACATTGGCCTGTAGTTTGGTAGTGATTTGGATTGCCTTCAACTTTTAATACTGATCTGAAATTTGATCTTTTTGGTTGCTGGGTGAATAGCAAAAATGCGTTGGAACCTGTTTTACTGATCCTGGGAGCTTTAGTTCATTTCATGCTTAGTTTATCTGAAAATGCAAACTTTTGGAAGTTGCATGTGTATTAAACACCGAATTTGATACTTGTATATGTTGCTCTTCGTTTCTTTGTAGTGCTGATACCTTGATGCAAAATTTGTGGGCTTCCCTTGAATTTATCTAGGCTTAAAGTTAGTCTTGTGCTTATAAAATGCTTTGTATTTGTTACATTTTAGAAGTTGATAGTCTCCTTTCTGTCCAATCTGGTAGCTAAAATGGGAGAATGGTTATGTGAGGAATGATTTATTAATTTTTTGTTTTTGATAGGTGGAAGATTCTGGCAAAGTGCAGAGGCTGAGGAAGGAGTGCCCGAATGCTGAGTGCGGTGCTGGGACTTTCATGGCCAACCATTTCGACAGGCACTACCGCGGCAAGTGTGGATTGACCTATGTTTACAATAAGGCTGGTGGAGATTAGATGTTTACCTTTTAAGCTATTATTATTATGACAATGAATTTGGTATTTTAGTTGAGACTTGTGCTGGAAGTATGATTAATTTTGGATATTAGCGTCTGGATTTTCCTTTATCATGTTCAAGTCATGGCAAGATTTTGCTTGTTTAGACCCATTATGATTTGGTTATTGCATGATACTGCTGGGGTTAATTGCAATTTCAAAGTTTTCAGCTGAAATAATTTGCACCTGGTTTGTTTATCAGGCGATGCGATTGTCTTTTTATGAACTTCAAATTTGCAGTGAACGCTTCCTCTATTATGACAATGCCCTATGCTGTTGATTTGGTGTTCGGTCAATGAATGACAATTGGACCTCATATCCAATGGCTAGAATACGGTTTGCAACAGATGACATGCCAATGCCCCGCAATTCGAAAGAGAATATAGGAATTCGTGGTCGGTGATTTTCATGTCTCCTGACCTTTGAATATAGGAATTCTTGAACTAAAAGTGAAAATGTGCAAAACAAATGCTGATGCGCAAACAATTATGGTGCTTTCTCACTTGGGTCTTGGTTGATCACAACTTTCTAATCTTGGCACTATTATTCATGAGTCTAATTTTTATATTCAAAAGTTCATATATCGTTAGCTCACAGAAATGTGTTAAGTGTCATATTATTTATTAATCACTCAAGAAAATAAAAAATTAAATTGATTTTTCTCTTTCCCCACCCCGTCTGTTTCTTCTCCCCCTTCCATTTCTGTCTCTCCTCTCTTTCGCTCCACCTCTCTATTCTCTCTCCATTTTATTGTTTTTCCTTCTCTCTCCCTATCCGTCTTTCTTCTTACTGGAAGAATCGTGGTACCTGTCTCTATCATCGCGCCTTTCTCCTCCATTATCTTGATCAGGGTGCTCTTCATCACTAGTTTCAATGACGATGAAGCGTCTTCTCCTTGGTGCCTGAACCGTCTCTCCCAGAAGATATGTGATTCGAATCTTCCATCAATACTACCGGACAAATTTGACCTCAATCAATCAAGCAAGCAAAGAATATATATACTTCGACAGAACAAAAGTGCAAGCGCATATTGTCACGGCCCGACAGTTCTTCGCCTACATTAAGCCACAATGGGAAGGGGTTTGAGGATTCTGGAGTTGTTTAAATGGATCCGGAAGGCTCCGGGAGTTTCTGGGATGTTCTGGAAGGTTTCGTAACATGTTGGAGAGTTCTTGTAAATATTAGTAGAGTATAAATTGTTCTAGCAGGGACTAAAACCTTCTGGAATACTACAGATATAAATAGAAAGAACTAAAAGGTAGGAAAAAAGGCTAATTCTAGAATATTCTATAGACTAGTATAAAAGG
>MKEJ01092014.1:0-20007 GCA_001753735.1 Embelia ribes
ACCCAAGGAACCCCATAGATCAAGAAAAAAAAATCCCTGTCTACACTTTGCAATGTAGCAGCAAATTACCGACACTCTTCCATCTCCCTTGCTTATATAGCATTCCACGGAAAGGGATCAAAGGACTTACTATCATTCTTAGCTAGTTTTTTTATGACAAGATGCTACTAAAAAGCCCTTGCCAGGTCATAGGCTCCGAGCGACTGAGGCCTACGTCGACATGACAAACATTTAAGTATGTTAGTTAAGGGCTTTTCAGTTGTCAGGAGCCCAATTGTAGGCCCATGCTTTCAAGCATTTACCAATAGTAGACAGATTTTTCCTCTTTCGTCCATTAATCCGAGAAGGAGCTTGCATGTACAATGCTTTCAATAAG
Source organism: Embelia ribes (assembly GCA_001753735.1). Lineage (NCBI taxonomy): Eukaryota > Viridiplantae > Streptophyta > Magnoliopsida > Ericales > Primulaceae > Embelia > Embelia ribes. The sequence goes on from MKEJ01092014.1 coordinate 377, forward strand.
CAAAGCAATATCTGGATTTTTTCTGAACATAATGGCTGCTCTAGGATAAAAAGCAACTTTCAAACACAGGAACAATATTCGTCCTTGCTTCAGGGACAGGATTTGTTAATGAAAATTTGTTCTCTTAATGCCATGACTATTGGCTTTGATATGGGTTCTACTAATATAATCTCAAGTCTCAAGGGTTCCTATTTTTGTTATTTAACAGGTCACTTTTCAGGCTAACTGGCTAAGCTGGCTGCTTTTATCAAATAGAAGGAGATGATTCTCTTTGAATCTTATTGAACAACAAGCAACAACCTGGGTCGAAATCACCCTTGAATTCGGTTTACAAATAAAGGGTGTCAATTGGGTCATATTACTTGTTTTTATAGCTACTATACTGGTGTGGAATCATTACATTACAAACCTCCTCGGGCTAAAATAGCTTTCCGACTACTTTTCTTTCTAGCGGTAGTAAATATAACAGCTGAGAGGAAGCAAGCTACCTTCATTCACCAAATTTATGGCTGAGTCAATACTCTGGGTTCGGGAATCTTTGCTCACCAAACTCATAATTGGAGAATTTGTAATTTCAATTCCTATTGTATGCACGCCAAGGGACCATGACCATCCAATAATTCTATTGGAATTGGGTTGCAGCAAATGGAGTAGCAAGGGAAAAATATTACCTCTTCAAAACCAAGCTACTTTAATTTGGGTTGGTTAGCTTATATTTGTTTCTTATCCTCTTACTAAGTCCTTGGTCAAACTTTAGGTGCAATTGGCCTTTGTTCCGCCAATTTCTGTTTATCTAATTTCATAAAGCTTTACAATGCGTGCCTTTATTAACTGCAATATAATTTATGGCAAGATCAAGACTGAAAAGAAGTTAGGTATTAATGGTGCCTTTTCTTTTATTATTTATTTATGTATTCTATAAATGAAGTATAATCCTTGTCTCAATTGTTCTTCAAGTGTGATACTACTATGATAGTGAGATTTTTTATCTTTCCCTTTTCAGTTTACTGTAGTCTCAGTGCCTAGCTTCTCATGATGAACGAGCCAGTGCTCTTGTCTGGAGTGCCTTTGTGTCCTCAGCTCTTTTGGGCCTTTGTTTGCTAAAAGCTCTCTAGGCGCTTGCCTAGGCTCTCGGGCGTATTCTGTGAGGATAAGGCGCCTCGTATTGGTCCAAGTGACCGTCGTCACTAAGGCGCGCCTAGGCGAGCTTCTTGAGCTAAGGCACTAGCGCTTAAGGCGCTAAGGCGAGCGTCTCTCTCACATCATGCTATTTTTCTATTCTTTGCCCTATCTTTGCATATATGTGATTTTTATGATACGTATTATAATCGTCACTCACTATTCCTTATTAAAAAAATTATCAATATCAGAAACTATGTAGACTATAAAACTACATATAATATATCAAGAAGCTATCACTAATTCCCCAAACCTATAACAAAAGCGTATACTTCCAAATACACAAAAAGAAGTTTAAAATTTATTCAGATTGTGCAATTTTGTTCAAAAAATAATTAGGTCTTGCTTCAATCGGCCGAGTGTCTCAGTTGGTGCTAAGCGCCTTGGGCAATAAGGAGTCTTAGTACCTTAAGGGCGCCTACAACTTTTAACAACATCCGGTATAGCCCTTGTAGCACATTTTTATGAGAAAATAACGATTATTTGCTTAAAGATTATGAAAATGAATTATTTTTCAACCAACCAATATAAATAGTTATAAAAAAAACAATCAGCTTAATCCCTTACATACAATTCTAAGTTCGAAAACATGTCAATAAAGTTTTAATTGCATCAACGTAATGGAGATAAGTACTATGAAATAATAGTTAAAAGAATACATAATCAAAAGAACCTAATTAAACATTTGAATCTGTTTGAAATTAAAAAGAAAACAAAGCAAAAACAGGTATTCAATAACCGCACGTGGGAAACAAAAAGGGTCTAAGGACACCAAAAATTAAAACATTCTCCAAGCAAACCAATTCCAAAAATTCATATTTTTCCTCATGACATTTTTAATCACCAAGATTTCTATTTCAAGCAAATGTCAAGTGTTAAGTGTAAAAATAAATATCTTCATCAACTACCCATAAAAAAATTCCAGTTCAAGCACATATCAAGTGTAAGCAAACCAGAATTTAATAAAAATAAATCTTTCTAATGACTTAAAAGGTCCCTTTTAAGCATATATCAAGTGTGAGTTCAAGGTCCAGTTTAAGCATATATTAAGTGTGAGTTCTATCACAATACTTCCACATTCAAATATTCACAAAAAACCAAAAAAAAAAAAAAAAAAATAAAAAAATAAAAAAAAAACAAAAATATTAAAAAAAAACAAAAAAAAAATAAAAAAAAGTAATATGAATACAACAACCATAATATTTCCAATAATTAAAGACTGGAGAATTTTTTTACCTGGTGTGGTAGAGATCGAGATTGATTGGGGTAAGAGGAGGAGATCCACCGACATTAGCTTCTCCATTAACGTGCGATAATAAAAAGAAGAGAAATATAATAATCAATGGGAGATAAAATGCCATCTGCTCCCCAGGTTCTCTCTCTCTCTCTCTCTCTCTGCATCTCGTTGATTAGGGCTAAACTTTCGAGAGCAATTTGATTTGCTGTTGTTTGTGTTTGGAGAAATTTGGGTAAATTTCCCGAGAGACTTTTCTGAGTTTTCTTCATTCTAATTATTCTTTTTCGGAATGATTTGTCCATGAAATTCTTTTATTGTTTTTTTATTTTATTTTGATGATGCATTGTTTAGTAAATTCATTTCTTATAAAAGAATTTTATTATTACTTAATTTCAAGGACGGAATGGTAAATCACACAAAAAATTAACCGGATGCTGAAATTATATATAAATTTTTTTGCACTAAATTTAAATATAAAAAAATAAACACTAAATAATTTGACATTTAAAATTATGCTAAGTAATGACAGATCATTCTCACCAGTCTTCCTACATCCTTCCATTCTATCTTTTAATTTATCAATTCGTAAATTTAGATCAGAAATATTTCACAGAATTGCTTATTTCTTAGTGGAAAACATTTATTATTAACCGTTATCTATTAAAATATTAATTTGTCCACCAAAACTACAAAACTTAGCTCGTTAAAAGTTAAATGTATTTTATTATTTGGTATGTAATTATTTTAATACTTTTAGAAACTGTTAGAGAAAAAATGGTGAGTGCATTTTCTAAAATATTGATTTATGTAAAAGAAACGACTTGATTTAGAAAGACAGGTGGGAATGCTCTAATGTTTTGGGGCTTATCGTTCTTATTATAGATGAATAGTTTATCTTCTTCAGGTTTAAGAATTTGTACCTTGTTTTTAGTTTTTGGAGCTGTTTCGTGTAAATTGTAATCGCTCTATCTGTTGTAGTTAGCAAGAGTACAAGTTAAATGACTAGGTTTTTTTTTTCTTTGAAAATCGTTGTTTTTAACGTAAATGATGGAAGGATTGTCTTCTCTTTTTATAAAGAATGATTTTTTGCATTTATACTGGTATCTTCATAGTTCTTTTTATTCTGTTTTGCAGAAAAGGAATATCAAGGCAAATATTAGGCTCACCTTGTTCCCTTTGGTTCTCTGTGTCCTACTTGTTTTGATTCAAACTTTGATTAACAATGAGCTGGATAAGCCTAAATACAGATGTGGGTGTGTTACCATTGATAAGGGAAATGGTCGAAGTGAGACAGAGTGTGGGATTGAATACTCAACTCTCGATCAAGTGGCGAGCTGTCCTATCCCTAGTCCCCGCGAGTGGCCTCCAATTTTGCAAGTGCCATCTCCTGATTTTCGTGCAGTTAGAACCGATTCTTCTTCATTCACGGGTTTGCCAAATGACTTGTGTAGGGATACAGGGTCTTGCCCCGCCACAATTCTATTTACTGGAAAAAATCAAACTTTCGGAGAAAGTATACCCTCTCTCTTTCTTCCTCTCTCTGTGTATCTATCCATCAGTGTCTTTTACTAAGGGTTTTTTGTGTTCAATAAATGTTGATAGCAATGGTTGGAAGGATGTTCCCTAATTCTATCTATTTCGATTCTTCTGACATATCGTACAGCCTAGCGAAAAACGTCCTGGTAAGGGTATTTTGGTTCCCCTTCATGCACCTTTATCTTCTCTTCTATGTAGATGCTCCTATTTCAATGTGCAGTTGCTGTTTTATTTTTTCGTTATTTTAATAATATGAATATCTTCAGGGAACCGATACAGAGCCGACTTCTATCAATTTTCTTGACCCAGCCTTTGTTTCAGTTGATCCTTTGTATCATCTTCAAACTCAGTGCACTGCAGATTCTATATCAGTTCCTATAACAATTGGTTCTCAGACTGTTTCTAAGGGTATTGTTCACATATGAGACTTTTATTATTTTTGAGGTTTCGATCCCTGTCATATGAAACTTTATAACTGTCTTTAATATACTTTGCATTTTGTATACAGAATTTAGATGTGTTGAAGGACTACATGTGTGGCGAAACAGTTCAGCTGATATTAATGATGAGCTATATAAGGGTTATCAAAAGGGGAATACAGAGGGGAAGATTAATGAGATGGTGGGAGGTTGGTTGTCTGTTATCCATCTCACATACTTTATTTTGTTGTGAGAAAACTTATCTACTTTATTTAATTTTTGCAGCCTACGATTTTCTTAATTCCAATTTGAATAATTTCAATGTGAGTGTATGGTATAACGCTACCTACGAGGATGATACTGGCAATAGACCTGTTGCATTGTTGCGGATATCTCGAGCGCTGAACTTGGTATGTGTTCCAAACTTAATATATATAATGCTTGAGTTTCTTGTCTTTTGGGTAATCTCATCATCTCCCTTTAGAGATTGAGATTTTGCTTTACCTGGAAATTTCAACATTAGCTAGAGGTCACAGTTAAACTGCTGTAGTACTACAAAAATAGTTTATCTGCCTCCGTTGGAATGGCATATAGTTAGGAGGTAGTGTTCTGAGAAAGTTGGATTTTCTCAATGTTTTGTGGACTGAAAACACTCTGTGTCATGTCAGCTTGTGTGCTTTAGACCTTTAGTCTTTATCTCTTACAAATGCTGATTGGCATCTGCCCTATCAACTTAGACCTGCTGCATTTCTTTTTCATTGGCATTTTGTAAATTTGTTTTTTATCAAAATGAGATTAAATTGCTCTCTTGATGAGAACAAGATTTAGCAGGAATGTATTGCTCTGCTGACGAGACATTTATATTTTTTTACATGTGCAGATCTCAAATATCTACCTTCAATTGTTGCGTGGACCGTCTACGGAAATGTTATTAGAGTTTGTTAAAGAAATGCCCAAGCCTAAAACCCGACTCAATCTGGATCTCGCCTCTCTCCTTGGACCATTGTTCTTCACATGGGTTGTTCTTCAGTTATTCCCTGTGAGTATTGGTGATTATTTGGCTATGCGTGTGTTAAATATGTATCTGTCAGTATTCTGCTACATTTGTTACAATCTACTCACACAATTGCAAAATGCTCTCAACAATTCATCATTACCATGAAGATAGATACCATGAAGACATGGATGTCAAAATTCACCCAGAAGAGTATTAGGTTTTGATTGAATTTATCAATTCAGTATCAAATTCAACTGAATCTTTTACCATCAAAATTGCATGAAAGTAGTGACCTGTTTGATGGAGAACCCTTTTGTAATTTACTATGGTGATTTTAGTTTTCCCCCTAATATCCTTAAGTAATTAGATTGTATGTCATGCAGAGTGATTGTGAGTCCATAATCTAGGAGGGTGCTTTTAAATTTCTGCAATTGGTGAATTTTGTAAAATGTAATACACCCTAAGCAATTTTATGCATCTATATGTAGGTCATGTTGACGTCCTTGGTTTATGAGAAGCAACAAAGGCTTAGAATCATGATGAAAATGCATGGGCTAGGCGATGGGCCTTATTGGATGATAACTTATGGTTATTTCCTTCTCGTATCTGCCGCATACATGTTATGTTTTGTCGTATTTGGCTCAGTGATAGGTAATGTGATGAATCAAGAGGTTTTCTTTCCCTACATGCTGATATACCATAAGGAACTTATCGTTCGGATTTCCATACAGGATTGAAGTTCTTCACGCTCAATGATTACAGCATCCAATTTGTGTTTTACTTCATCTACATAAACTTGCAAATCTCTCTGGCTTTTTTAGTTGCTGCTATGTTCTTGAATGTGAAGACTGCTGCAGGTTTGACCTCATCACCATCCAAACATTGTTATTCTTGAGTTGGTTCGTAATCGTATTATATGGTTGCTTCCGGGGAGATTTGACTACAGACGGTAGTCCAAATTTGTTTACTGCAGTTATAGGTTACATAATGGTTTTTGGCTCTGGGCTGTTAGGAGGCTTTCTTTTCAGTTTTTTTGTTGAAGACGCATCGTTCCCAAGTGAGTAAAGGAAATCTTCACCATGTTTAATTGTTACACTTGTTGGACTTGTCCTGCTTGGGGACATTTTCTTCCCTCTGAAAAGAAATTTTTGCTTGCTGAAATTCTGAGATGCATAGCCTCCCCATTTTGATGCATTCATGACTTGTTTCTTTTGGTAATCTTATCAATTGGGTAAACATATAATATTGAGATTCACATAAAACACTTTTGATAATATCCTCTTTGGCCCTCACATATGTGTGGGTTGAGATGGGTTTTTTCTGTTAATAAATCTTAAAACATTTTCTTTTCAGGGAAATGTTATGATCTGAATTGGTGATCACTTGAAAACTTGTTATGAATTGTGAAATTACGTCTTATTAATTAGTCAGGAAACATTAACATTTCTGTTTTCTATGGGGGCTTGGACCTATAAAACTTGACCAGCAAGATGATCAATTAAGTTCTCTTAATCTGAGAGGCAGTTTTAATTGTACTAAAAGTATTGTTCTTTAGGAAATGATGTCTAGTTTTCCACTGTTTTTTATTTGTAGGAAGGTTGAAGTTTCTTCCTATGTTTTTTGTGCAATACCCTTTTTCCTTTCAATAGCTTGTTATGATTTATGCTTAATATTTTCTCACTAACATGATTCATGAACAAACTTTTAATGTTGCAGGAGGCTGGGTCATTGTTATGGAATTATATCCTGGTTTTTCTCTATATCGGGGATTGTTTGAATTTTCGCATTATGCTTTCACAGGATCTTATATGGGAACTCATGGAATGCGCTGGGTAGACTTGAGCGACAGTAATAATGGACTAAGAAATGTACTCATAATCATGTTTGTGGAATGTGTAGTTGTTCTTTTTGTTGCTTATTACGTAGACCAAGTTATATCATCAGGAAGTGGTGTTGGAAGAGATCCTTTATTTTTCCTAGAAAGGTTTCGAAAGAAGTCTATATCTTCCCCATCAAGGAAACCAAGCTTGGAAAGGCGGGGATCTGAGGTTGTTGAAATGGATAAACCTGATGTTGCCCTAGAGGTAGGTGATTTTGTTTATGCTTTGCATTTCTATACTTCATATGCTTTGGGTCTTGATACCTATCATTATTTTTTGTGGTATGTGTATATTTACACTGGAGTGTGTGGTGGCGTCAAGTGTTTTTCTGTTTAGCAGGTTGTTTAATAATAATTGTCACACATGCTGCCTCACCAATCTGGTGAAAAGTTTTTCTAGGTTTCCCACTTAGATAGCATGACTACTCTGAGAATGGCGATGAATATGTTATTGAATCTATTAGGTGGATACTGCATGCAAATCCTATTGCTCGATCCTTTGCTTTCCTTCTTGCATATCTGTCACACCGTAATTTGGTATTCCATGTAGTTTCCAATTTTAATATGTTATTGAGTCTTTTAGCTGATTTTTGGGTCAAGTTTGTGCAGGTTATCTCATGCTGCTGTTTTCATGTGTTTCTTCTTTTTTTCCCCTTTTTTTTATGCAGAGGGGGAAGGTTGGACAGTTGCTACTTGAACCATCAAGTCATGCTATCATTTGCGATAATTTGAAGAAAATGTATCCAAGAAGGGACGGTAACCCCGAGAAATATGCAGTAAGAGGGGTCTCGCTTGCTTTGCCTCAAGGAGAATGCTTTGGCATGCTTGGTCCTAATGGTGCTGGCAAGACCTCTTTTATAAATATGGTCAGTTGAAATTGGCATCGGATCTTCAAGCATTTCTTGCCATCACTTCTATATTTCTTTTATTCATAATGAAATCTTCAAGTTTTTCCAAAGGCTATTTAACATGTAAATTTAGTATCTTCTTGTTTGAGTGTATTGAGATTATCTACTCTCACAGACCTCATAGATTTCTATCGTTTGTAGATGCTTGTTCCTGTAAGGTTCTTTCTAGTTCCTTAACTTTTTCTCAATATCATTGATTGTTCATCTTTTGCATATGCTATATTTTTAACTTCAATATTGCAGTTTTGCCTAAAAATGAAATTCGTTTAACCTCCATTGAGTTCTTCGCATATTTTCTGACAGATGATTGGCCTCGTAAAGCCAAGCTCTGGTGCTGCATATGTTCATGGTTTTGATATAAGGACCCAGATGAATGAAATATATACCAATATGGGTGTATGCCCACAGCACGAGTAAGTACAAATATACTTCACTTTTAATAGAACAGTTCAATAGTTTCTGATCCATGCATTTGTTGGACTCTTTTACAGCTTACTTTGGGAGTCACTAACAGGAAGAGAGCACTTACTATTTTATGGGAGGCTGAAGAACCTGAAAGGGTCTGACTTAACGCAAGTAAGTATTATTTTGCTGAATCTTATTTATCTTTTCTGTACCATTATTTTGCTGAATCTTATTTATCTTTTCTGTACCAGCAAAGCTTATATCATATGTAGGACGCAACCCATGTTCAACCATGTCGTCGGTAACTTTTAAAGCTTTTGAATTTGAGTATACTTGAAGAAATCAGTTGTTTTTGGAAACTTAACATATCAATGTAAATGAGTTGGCGCGCATCTTCCCTACTGTTTAACTTCATGAAACATTGTATTGATTTCTATGGGAGAGAGGTGGAGAGCAGTAGTGATAATGGGTGATATTGTTGTATTGTAATTTTAACCTCAGTTCTATTCTAACATTTTTTTATATGTTTTTTCTTTTTTTGTTTGGGTGCAGGCAGTGGAAGAATCTCTTAAGAGTGTAAACCTATTTGGAGGAGTTGCCGACAAGAAAGCTGGGAAATATAGTGGTGGGATGAAGAGAAGGCTTAGCGTTGCTATTTCACTCATAGGAGATCCCAAAGTACGTCTCTACACTTTGAAACACACTTCGTCTAATTCTATCTGGTACTCAAAATCTTTTGATGGTCTTATTTATTGTACAAAATTTTCATAAGGTTGTGTATATGGACGAGCCGAGTACTGGGCTTGATCCGGCTTCAAAAAATAGTTTATGGAATGTTGTGAAGCGTACCAAACAAAATCGGGCAATCATTCTCACAAGTAATTTCTTCCTCATAATTTTTTATAAGCTTTATCCTATGTTGTTTGAGGTGAATATTGCATATGTGTATTAAGTATTCGCCTTGTAAAACTGATATAGCTATAACTACTACTTTCAGCTCATTCAATGGAGGAGGCAGAACATTTATGTGATCGGCTTGGGATTTTCGTGGATGGTAGTCTGCAATGTATTGGAAATCCTAAAGAGGTACTTGTGTATAGTAAATAAATGAACCTTGATAAGATCAAAGGTATCTGTCTGAATTTTTCGGTACATATCTGCCACTGAGTACACGATCTACACTCACCTTAATCGGTGTTGCTGAAAATTGATCCCCGTTCAAAATGTGTCCACATATATTATGGGCACTCATGCACCACGTATTGATGTCGATGAGTAAACATACTAGTGTACTTCTGATGAGTGACTGATAACCTTCACAGTTGAAGGCTAGATATGGAGGCTCATACATATTCACAATGACGACGTCATCAGATCATGAAGATGAGGTGGATAACATGGTCAGGAATCTATCTCCAAATGCTAACAAGGTTTACCATTTGTCTGGAACTCAGAAGTTTGAGCTGCCGAAACAGGAAGTTAGAATTGCAGATGTTTTTCGAGCAGTAGAGAAAGCGAAAAGCAAGTTCGCTGTTCTTGCTTGGGGCTTGTCTGATACTACATTGGAGGATGTTTTTATCAAGGTTGCTCGTGGGGCTCAGTCATCTAATGTGCTCTTATAGTTGCTATTGTTAAAGGATTACATAATTACTGAGGGTTTTATTCCTTGATTAAGTATTGGGCTGTAATTTTTTCATGTAAAAAAAAAATTGTACAGTGCCCATAAATCATAATAGAGTTATTCAAAAATTGATGTTTTTCAGTTTCGGTACCACTAATAGTATGGGTATGTTTCACTATATTCAAATCTATTTTTATATCGAAAGTTCGTTGCAAGTGTATTTTTTGTTATGTATGCCGACAATCTAGTACACAAGTGTTCTAAACTGCAAGGTCAAAGGGGGGTCTAATGTATATAATTTTATTCATGATTCACGACAAAATATTTGAGGAAAGTATTATCTTTATTAATTCTAAGAAAAAAAAGATTTGATCTATTATAGTACACTGGAAAAGATAGAGTAGAGAAAATATAATTAAATTAAACTCGAGGAGAATGGTAATTGGGATGGTATTATTAAAAAAAAAAATTATCTTCATATTTTATTTTTATGTTTCAAAATTTGCATATGACCATTAGAGTGCGATTTTCTTCCCATTAGCATGAAGGTCAATTTAGTGGATGGACACTAGAGATTCGAAAGGCTCCCCACACTTTTTGGTTTTGTCATTACAAGGCTAATGAAAAGATAAGAAAATACCCAATTTGACTAGTTAAATAAAATACTCTTTTTGGAAGATATTAACGGAGAGGAGATGGAGGACCATACTCTTTAAGTGTAGTGTGTAAGACCTAATCCATTACTTTGCTATCTTTTGGGTTGTCTTCGCATGCCCCAAAAGTAATTTAAGGATAAGGTTTTGGGTAAGAATATAATCTTTGCATACGATAAATAAATTTATTTAGAATCTAATTGATAGGCTACGAAACAATATTTAGGATCCAATCGATTTTTAGCCCGTGATCTCTGTCGACATCAAACTCATCCAGCACCTTATTTATAGTAATAAGTTCTTTGCTCATTTCCACAGCATTCATAAAATTTGAACCACCGAAAGGCTTTTTTAGCTACGACAACAGCAATTGATGCGTAGACGTATGGTTGGAAGGGTGCGTGATATTGGAAAGTCCGTACACGATTCCACGTACTAGCGTATGCTATAATTTTGTATTTTTTAACTCTGTCGTACCCAAAAAATAAAATAAAAAATGGTATAGTTTCCATTTTTGTGCCGTGTAATCTTATGAGTAAAGTTTCGAGTGATCTCATATTATGCAATGTTGATCAAGCGTCTGATATACCAGTGGCCTTGTTCAGTTGTCCCTACAAATTATGGTGCTTTTGTACTTTTTATTTAAATACGAAAAAGTGTGATTTTGTGTATTAAAAAAATATATATTTATTTATACTTTCGAGACAGAAAAATATATTTCTATCAAATATACTATAACACTTAAAAGTTTTACCCAAAGTATACTTTTCCACATACTAAACAAAAAATATATTTTTATACTTATAAGAACTAACCAAACGAGTCAATTTACATCCGAGCTATAATAAACTAATATTCGTCGTAACACACGCAATACGTGTGAAATACACAGTAAAAATATTTTAACAATTAAAATATTTTAACAACTGAGAAAATTCTTCCTCGCACAATTATGGGAAAGAAACAGTTCCCTAATGGTGGTGGCAAAATTGTATGTGAAAAATTTGCAGCATCGTATCACCGAATTTGTTGATAAGCGTAAGGATGAATAATCAGTGATGGAAAAGAGAGAAAATGAGTGGAGAAAATGTAATCGCAATTGCTACATTTTGGGATTGGGTATTTTCCATGTTATATTTATGTTTAAATTAAATTTGTTTTGAAAAATAATTGCAAATTTGTTGTCCGTGGGGGCATTTAATAAAAAAAAAATGACCCAGGGCCGCTTTATATATTAAAGTTATATTGAGTTTGTAAACTTCAATCAATTTGATATTAGCTACTAACTTTAATATCTTCGATCATTATATGACCATTGATCAGCAGCTATGAAAAGAATACCCTAAAATACAAGTCACATTCCCAAATAATATTTATTTTTATCTTTTTGTAATTAAAGAATCACTTAATCATGTTTTTATAAAACACTACTTGTCAAAATGATATTTAGAATCTATTAACAATAACATTTATTTTACAATCATTTTTCAAAATCTGTTTGAGAAGCGAATTTTAATTAGTTACATTATTATCAAAGGGTAAATTCTATTTTACATCTATTATTTTAGTCTCATTTAGTTTTACTCCATATCCTTTCACATGTTTCAATTTACCCCTCTTTTTCTTTTATTCAAATAGTAAATCTTACTTAATAGTTGAGAGCGTTGACAATATATTATATAAATAGGCATTATAGGAGGTGCAAGAGTTAATTCTTTAAACGTGACTCATTTTTTTTTAAATATCATTTTTTGCTTTTCTAATATTTTCAACAATTTAAAATTTTTTCTATTTTTGTTGATTTTTTAATTTCCAAACTTTGAAATAAATATTTTCATGACCGGAACAAGGATTTCTACATTTAAAAAAAATTTATTTGTATTTATTAATTCCCAGTCACACCACTCCAAGAATGCCACTTTTTAATGATTTATTAACCGTGTTAGCTATTAAGTTAAAATAATGTACGAAATAAGCGGATAGGTGAAAAACTAAAACGATGAAAATGGTAGAGGGCAAATTGAAAGAATATTAAATAAATAACATGTAAAATGGAAATTGCCCTAAAAAAAATGAAAACAATAATTGGAAACTCAATTAGCATCTAGGCTTCGGTGTATAGGGTACAGTGAGCCCAATATACCAAAAGCCCATTGTCGTTCAAACACAGCCCAAATGCTTTTTCATTTTGATTTTCCCGCTCTCTCTCTCTCTTTCTCTCTCTCTGCGGCCCCTTTTCCAAATCCTCATTTAATTCAGCAAAAAACTGAGTAAACCAAATCGATTCGACCAATTTCGAGCTCAATACTACCAAATCTGTGCCCTAATAAATTCAATTTAGTAAAAAATTAAACGTTTTTCTGATAGAAGCCAATATGGGGGCTCCGCCAGCGACCGACGAGTCAACGACCACCGAGTCCGAGTTGACTGGGGACCGATCCAGAACCCCACGGCTGTTCATCAGAGAGATGGTGCTTAGGAACTTCAAATCCTATGCCGGTGAGCAACGTGTTGGCCCCTTTCACAAGGTTAGGGCCTCTCTCTCTCTCTCTCTCTATATATATATATATATATATGTCGATCTCCGAGCTTATGTATGTATAGGTCGAGTATATTGTTTTGGGTATTTGAAATTTGATTATATGTTTGGGCATTCCCACCAGCCTTTCTATTTCTAGAAATACTGTAAGAGTTGATACAGGAGATTTGTGAGTGAGAAAATATACTCACAATTTCTCTATTAGATATTAGTATTTTCACACCAAATTATGAACTCTAATTAGGATTAGGGCAAAATTTTCTTCTACACTTGATTTTACAATATATGAATTTTGCAATATTTTAAAGAAATTATTGAGAAAGATTTGTGTTTTCATTTTCTAATATACTTCTTTTGTAAGATAAATGGCTTTTGCAGATAAGTTTGTTTAGTAATAAAATGAGAAAGAAAGTCTGATTTAGAAATTAAATGAGAAGTGCCACTGGGAATGTTCATTGTATGTTTATTCATTTGGTTAATTTCTCTTGCAGAGTTTCTCAGCAGTGGTTGGTCCTAATGGCAGTGGGAAGAGCAATGTGATCGATGCTATGCTGTTTGTTTTCGGAAAGCGAGCCAAACAGGTTTTTCTTTCACATCTTTTCAATTTATTATTTGCTCAAGTCTAGCTCATCGTGCATGTTTAGCAGAATTAAGGAAATGAATGGTTTTTCGTGTCTGTTTGCTATATATTAAGATTTAAGAAATGAATCTAATAAAGAGAAAACCCTAGCTAAATATTCTTTTAGGTCAATCGAGTTTGTCATTGTACTGAATATATACTTAAAATGGGTTTTTTCTAGCTGTGGGCTTGAACCTTATCTTGGTATCGTGCAGATGCGTCTGAACAAAGTATCGGAGCTCATCCACAATTCCAGCAATCACCAAAATCTGGAGAGTGCTGGTGTGTCCGTGCACTTTCAGGAAATCAATGATTTGGTACCTAACACTTCTATCTTCAGCTTAGTGATTAATTTAAGTGTTTTTTTTTTAATTCACGAAAACAATCTCTCTTATCTAGCGGTGTTGGAGATGAATTTTATCATGTTGTGTTGCATGTAGGATGAAGACACTTATGAAGCTGTTCCAGGAAGTGATTTCGTTATAACACGGGTTGCTTTTCGTGATAATACTTCTAAGTACTATATCAACGACCGTCTTAGTAACTTCACTGAAGTCACCAAGAAGCTTAAAGGAAAAGGAGTAGACTTGGACAATAACCGTTTTCTGATACTTCAGGTGATAAAGTCCGTAGAATGTGGTGATTAGTCAACTTCTAAAGTTTGTGGTTATTCTTGTCTGAACAAGTTTGCTGGTGTTGTTAGGGTGAAGTTGAGCAGATATCATTGATGAAGCCGAAGGCTCAAGGGCCCCATGATGAAGGCTTTCTGGAATACCTTGAGGACATAATTGGAACTAACAAATATGTTGAAAAGATCGATGAATCGTTTAAGCAGTATGTTATATGTTTCATTCACTTAGTTAATTAGCGTTCGTGGCCCTCCGTTGCACTCTGTATTTTATTATAATCAAAAGTGTATAATTCTTGTTATTTTTACGCTGTGATATGCATAATGGCACTATACTGACTTCAGCTTATCATTTTCATTTGATGTAATATTCATGTTATGGCTTGTAGACTAGAAACCCTTAATGAGAGCAGGTCTGGGGTGGTTCAAATGGTGAAATTAGCTGAGAAGGAAAGAGATGGCTTGGAGGTAAATTAGAGTTCTTATGCAGTTGATGTTATCTATAGCTACTGATCAGTAAGTCACTTATTTCGAATTTGTTCCAGAATGTAAAGAACGAAGCAGAAGTCTATATGCTGAAAGAGTTGTCACTTATGAAATGGCAAGAAAAAGCGACAAAGTTGGCTTCTGAAGAAAATAATTCCAAAATGGAGCAAGCTCAAGAAAATTTGTCCAGCTTGGAGCAAAACCTAAAAGTTGAAAGGTAACTGCGGTCAAAATATGTGTTAGTGCTGGACTTGCAGACAATGTTTCGATAGCCTAGCGATGTAGATTTTTAATGTAAGTTCTCTTTGATACATTTGCAGGGAGAAGATTCGTGAAAATAGCAAGACACTGAAGGATCTTGAAGCTTTGCACACGAAGTATATGAAGAGACAAGAGGTCTTTATTACATCTTCCTATGGTTTTTTATGTTTGTGTGTTCGTAATCATTTATCCATACTTTGTTTGCATATCAGTACTTTTATTTATTCTCCGACCCCAGTCATCGGACATGGATTTTCCATAGCATACAGCTAGATGATAAGCGTTTTGATTCACACTAGTCTAAGTCTTGAATGTTCTTTCTTTTTAATTCTTGAGTAATGTAGGAACTTGATAGCGGACTGAGGAAATGCAAGGATGAATTCAAAGAGTTTGAAAGGCAGGATGTTAAACACAGAGAAGACCACAAGCATTTGAAGCAAAAAATAAAGAAAATGGAAGAAAAAATTCAGAAGGTTGGGTAACAAGTTAGGTTTACTTGATATTTGTGAAGACATGAAACTAACTTTTGTTTTTCATCATAGGATTCGTCAAAGATTGATGACATCACAAAAGAGAGTGAGAACTCGACCAAGACGATCCCACTACTAGAGGAAGAAA
Source organism: Embelia ribes (assembly GCA_001753735.1). Taxonomy (NCBI): domain Eukaryota; kingdom Viridiplantae; phylum Streptophyta; class Magnoliopsida; order Ericales; family Primulaceae; genus Embelia; species Embelia ribes. The sequence continues at coordinate 16,362 of MKEJ01092014.1, forward strand.
TTCCTAAGCTGCAGAAACTTTTGGCTGAAGAGGAGAAAGTCTTGGAGGAAATTAAGGAAGCCTCTAAAGGTGCCATTTGATTTTTCTTTCCTGATTTCTTATGTGAAGACGTAAGCCACCGGGTTGGAATATCTTGAGAGTTCCCATTGAGTCTTTCCCTTGCTGACATTTGGTTCTGGACTTTGCTTGTGCCTCACAAATTAACTTTTATGTTTTTGACAAACAGCTGAGACTGAGATTTTACATGCCGAGCTTGCAAAAGTTCGTGCTGAACTAGAACCTTGGGAAAAGCAGCTAATTGAGCATAAGGGAAAGCTTGAAGTTGCATCAACTGAGAGCAAACTCTTGAATGAGAAGGTCAGTGAAATCTAGCATAAAATTGTTTATCTTCTGGTGGGCACTTTCTTAATATTTTTCAGTTTAGAATGTTGCGATAGTTTTCTTTTTTACTTGGAACTTTTTAGCTGTCTGATGAGCGCTATTTGTTTAAGATTCCGAGTAATGCTTAAAAGATCATATCTAATTTGAAAAAATTGTTGCCACTTTTACTCATTGTGGTGGAATTACTGTCATATGGGGTTTATGATTTCTCTTATGGCTTGACCCCAACTGTATTGACTGTTTCAGCATGAAACTAGCCGCATCGCTTACGAAAATGCTCAAAAGCAGATGAATGACATACAGAAGGAAATTGGGATGAAGACTGCAAGTGCAACAAACATTCAGAGTGAAATTGAAAAAAAGAAGTTTGAGGCATTGGAAGCGCATAAGATGGAACAAGTATGTATATTGTATTGTCCTTTATTCTCATTATTTCACTCACGTGTTTTTCATAAGAGAAATAGTGAGATAATCACATCTGTCTGCAGGATTGTCTTAAAGAACAAGAGGAACTGATTCCGTTGGAACAAGCTGCTAGACAAAAGGTCATGGAGCTCTCCTCTGTCATGGAATCGGAAAAGAGTCAGGGTTCAGTGTTGAAAGAAATAATGCAAGCTAAACAAACAAATCAAATACAAGGCATTTATGGTCGAATGGGCGACTTAGGTGCCATTGACGGTGAGAGGTTTTTTCCCATTGGAACTGTGATTATCATTGCACTATGGATTATCCTTAGGTATAGTAACATGTATTAGATCGTAAATGTTTTTATGACAATTTAGAGTTGTATATCAGATGCCCATGTCAGTCCTTAAAATTTAGCTTTTCTCTGAGCTAATAAGATTTGAAGGATGAGGATGCCTCAGTACTTGTGGCCGCAACTTCATTTTAGTTGCGTGTAAATTCAAGAGGATAAACATGATGAGCTTTAGAATTTGGTCATATGAAGTATATATCACTGCTCTTTGTTCAATGAAGTCATCCATATTTTACAAAAGTATGTTTAGATGATGTTGATGAGCTGAGGCTTTTTTTTTTTTCTGTTTTGTTTTTCAGCTTTAGCAACTTTCAATGTTAAGCAATGTAGGGATTGGGTTCGGCAATAACTGTTTTGTTTTTCAGCTTTAGCAAATTTCCAAGTTTTGAATCAACATACATTGTGATTACCATACTTATCAAAAACACTGAATGATGGCAATTCATGGCTTTTTTTCCAGCAAAATATGATGTGGCTATATCAACAGCATGTCCAGGACTTGATTATATAGTTGTGGAGACGACTAGTGCAGCTCAAGCATGTGTGGAGTTACTCCGACAAAAAAGCCTTGGTGTCGCGACTTTTATGATTTTGGTGGGTACTAACATGCTGGCCGGAAGTAGTTTTGTGACTTATAGTTATTTGCATTTATGTAGTTTATGATACTTCAAAAATGAATATTCTGTTTTAATTTGGAGATCAAATATGTATTTGTTCAGAACTGGTTACCATGGGGTTTGAGAATCAAAAAGAAACTTTTTGCTATTTAATAGATTAGAATTCTGTTCATATGGTCCCCTGAATACTATGTGTTTAATTTATTATTTCTTTATTCATCTTGTAGGAGAAGCAAGTTGATCATTTACCAAGATTAAAGGAGAAAGTAAGCACTCCAGAAGGAGTTCCTCGCCTTTTTGATTTGATTAAAGTTCGGGATGAGAGAATGAAACTTGCTTTCTTCTCAGCATTGGGGAACACAGTCGTTGCTAACGATATAGAGCAGGTATATCTGACACAACCAGATGCCATCATCTGGATGATTTGTCTGTTTATGTAGCACAAAGACCATATATTCTTAACTGCAGTGTCATGAACATTTTTTTTTTACAACTGATTTCTTGTTGGTTGTGAAATGTCCAGTGTCAAAAGTTTAAAGTGTTCAACAATGCCAAATCCAGGTCTTTAGTTGTTTTTTTCTTTTGACAAGATCAGTAGTAGACTATTATCTGATTATTTGCCTCTTGACTTCTTAGGCAACACGCATAGCATATGGTGGGACCAAAGACTTTCGGCGTGTTGTAACCTTAGACGGTGCTCTTTTTGAAAAATCTGGTACCATGAGTGGTGGAGGAGGTAAGCCTCGCGGTGGTAAGATGGGTACATCAATTCGAGCCACCAGTATATCTTCAGAGGCAATTGCAAATGCTGAAAATGAACTTTCTGCACTGGTTGGAAAACTGGGTGATCTACGCCAAAAAATAACTGATGCAGCGAAGCGTTACCAGGTCGCAGAAAACACAGTTTCTCGTTTGGAGATGGAATTAGCCAAAAGCCAGAAAGAGGTGATAGATCGAGCTTTATGGTCTTCGCGTACTTCCTTGTGGTTATATCCATATACTGATTTTGTAACCTTGTTATAGATTGACAGTTTGAAAGCAAGACATGATTATCTTGAAAAGCAACTGGAGTCCTTGAAAGCTGCATCGAATCCAGGGAAAGATGAGCTTGATAGGCTCAAAGATTTGAGAAAAGTTATATCCAAAGAGGAAAAGGAGATGGATAGGCTCATACTTGGTTCAGAAAAACTAAAGGAGAAGGTGAGGAAGAAGGTTGTCATATATTGTTTGTCATTGATGCATTTAGCATATAATTTGCTTATTTGGGAACTATTACCAATATTAACAGGCTTCAGAGTATCAGAAGAAAATAGAAAACGCAGGTGGCGAAAAATTGAAAAACCAGAAGTTAAAGGTTGAGAAGATCCAGTCAGTAAGTATATGCATCTCTTATATGTTTCACTCAGTAATGCAACGGTTCGAAGATGTGGTGGTGTATAATTGGATATAATCATTCAAGTAGCGAAAATTTTATCCCCTGTCAGGATATTGACAAGAGCAGCAGTGAGATTAACCGTCTCAAAGTACAGATAGAAACGGGCCAAAAAATGTTGAAGAAGCTAGTCAAGGGAATCGAGGAGTCCAAAAAAGAGAAAGAGCGACTAGTTGCAGAGAAAGAGAAGTTGCTTTCTGTCTTTAAAGAAATAGAGCAGAAAGCTTTTACAGTGCAAGAGAATTACAAGAAAACACAAGAGGTTTTATATTTTATCCTTCATTCACCATGTAAAATCTATACCAGGTAGGTTCAGTATATGTTTCAGTTGTACAGAATTAAAATATTCACCTTTCATTTTGTGTTATTTAGCTAATTGATCAGCACAAAGATGTCCTGGATAAAGCTAAATCTGACTATGAAGGAATAAAAAAGGCTGTGGACGAGTTGCGAGCATCT
>MKEJ01092023.1:0-13740 GCA_001753735.1 Embelia ribes
GTTATCTTTATGTATCGAATACTTTCCGAGCCTTTGCTAAGTACGAAACCTTCATAAACACTTGTTTAAAACATTAGCTCAACTATGGAGCTCGATTTTGTTTATTTTCACTTTGAATTTGTTATCATTAAAAATCAATAAAATATGTTTATTTTCAAATCTTGGGGCAGCAATATCTAAATTAATTCATTTTAAATGTAAATTAATTTGATAAGTATAGGATTTAAGAGTAAAATTAATTTAATAAATTGTATAAAGAGCTCGTTTGGGGTGAGTGTAAGGACAAGTGGATCAAAGCCGATTGGTCCTCAAAAACTTTCGAATGCTATCACCAGTTTGTAACCGAACTGAAGACCAATCCCATTAAACCTAATAACTTATCAGAGTTGGGTTGGCAACAGTTGCTTGATTATTGGAACAACCCTATAAAGAAAGCAGAAGCAGCCCAAAATTCCACCAACTGCAGTAAAGGAGGATGGGTCATAGGAGGTTCTTCAGACTAGGGTCTAAAGGCCTACTCATTCTATGTGTTGGGTTCTACCTCTATATTAATGGGACGGTCCCATACCATCCTCATAGATGTGCAATTTCGGCTGCAAAAGTAAAAGGAGACAATCCGAAAGATGGAGAAGAGATTGCACGCATGGCGGCAGAGAATGCCCGACGTTATGAGAAGACTGTTAGGATGCGACGGAATTTTGTTGCACGGATGCAACAACACACATCGAGAATTTAATTACATGTAGTAGTCCATGATCTCGTTCTTTGAGCAGTTTGGTGTCCTGCCTCCACTTCTGCCGCCAACTGATGGTGACCTTGCGGATTTCTTATTCTCCAACCCATATAGTGGACAAGCTCCATTGATATATGTAAATTAAATTTTTTTATTTTTTATAAAAAACAAAAAAATAAAAAGGTTGTTATTAATTATATTTAATTGTAGGTTTTTATTTTTTTTCAAAACATTAAATTTTGCAACGGATTTTGAAATGGACAAGTTTATTTATTTAATTAATATATTCTTTTCAACAGATATTGCAACGGAAAAGTTTTTAATTTTTTTTTCCCTAGTTTATTCTTTGCAAGGGATATGAAAACAGAAACTTATGTCGTTAGTTAATTTATCGATTTAATGACCGATATAGAAACAGAAAGTTTAATTATTTATGTTTAGAAATTATATTTTAGGAATGAATTTCGGGGCGGAAGAGTTTGAAACGGATTTTGCGACAAATGATTCATATGGATAATTTTGAAATTCGCAACACAGTGTTCCGATATAAATTTGCTACGGATTAAGAAATCCATTGCTAAATCTTTACTAGGGGCTGAATAGAAATGACTACCTTTCCGTCACAATTTCCGTAGCAATTTTAGTCAGAAACGGAAATTGCAATGGAATGTTACGTTTCTGTTTGGTCCTTTTTTGGTAGTGAAAGGATCCATACACGTTCAGTGTAGTTCAAGCGGTACCGAGGGCTTGTTTAGGAAAAGAAATGGCTTACCTGCTGATGAAGCTATTGGTTCTGGTACTTTGTGGCAGTTCATAATAGTGCCAATATTGGAGGAAGGTACAAAACCGGTTTACATGGCATATATTGTCTCAACGATGAAGGGTGGTTTTCCGGTAAGGATTGAAGAGCGGAAAGAAGAAACATTATTCCCATAGTAACCAGCGGGCTTCGAACATGAGTTTAGTACTAGTGTTGCATTTCATAGTGAAGGTTGAAGTTTTTGAAATAAATATTGTATGATTAATTAACAAAATTTGGCTTCTAAGTTTTGCATCCATTGCACTGCTTGAAATGCTTTGCTTATGCAATATTCGCACCCTAAAATTTAGAATGCGTAAAATGTGATTACAAAATAAGATTAATAATTATTTAAAATCATTTTTAAAATCTGAACTGGGTTGCCAGTCGATTGGGAGGGCCAACTCGTTGATTTATAGTCGCGGGACCAAAAGTGACAAAGTCTTGTTTTAAAGGGAAAATTTCAAAATTTTAGTTTCTCCGGTCATTTCCCGTAGACGTCGACTGGTACCCGGCAAACCAGAGTGGTGAATGAAGAGGCAGAGAAAGTCATTTTTCTATTTCCAGTCTTTTAAACCTGTTCAATTTTTAATAATTTGGCCACTTTTCAAAATCTGTAAATAAACAATAATATGCACAACCATTCAACACAAATGGATACATTGCCAAATTTACTTATTCACAACCCAACTTCAAAAATTTAAAAAGTTTACATTTACAACATTAAACTCCTTGTCCATCAAAACAATGAACTAAATCAAAACTAAACAAATCGGAAAACGTCCACTAATGATGATATGTTCTCGTCACCACGGCGAGTTTAAAGTATTTGTTTTTTTGACACAGATTTGTGTGTGTTGCTAAAAATGACGATTTCTAAGGTACTTTTCCATTTCAATTCAAGTGCAAGTCCAAATGTGGGATATAGACATTTGTATGCAACAATTGGGCTCATAACTCAATCTAAACGTCTTCGTATCATTTCCTTAAAAACGACAGTGAATACGCTAACATTTACGATAACAATAATCGAGTATTGTATTATGGTCTTGTGTGAGCTGATGGGAAGGACTTAGACACTTCCAATTCACGGAATTTCTCTTCAAATTTGTCACTAATGTGTTCTAAGATTAACATGGAAGGATTTGCTCTCGATACAAAAAACTTTTTTTCTTCTAGTGTTTAGGATTTTTTTGTACAGAATTATTGTGTTTTGAGAATAAAATTATTAAAAAATGAGAATAATTTTCTTCAACTAATTTAATTAAAAATAATAATAATAATATGTTGTTTTGAGTTTGCAATATTATTATTGTATTTTACCGGAGAAAGAATTCTTGTACAGAGAGGAATTATAAAAAGGTGATGGAAAAGAAGCATGAAAACAAAGGCGTCAACATTTCAGTCTATCAACATGGAAATTGCTTTTTTGAGGGGCTTGACATTACATGGAAATTTCTTTTTGAGGGCTCGAGGACAAATGCTTCCAAAATGAAGGTTGCTTGGTTTTCAAAACACATTTCCTTCTCCGGTTTCTTTAAAATTGTTTTTGTGCTTGTAATTTTCTATTAATGTTTTTCTATTTTCCTTACCTTAGTAATTTCTGAAGTTAGAAAAGGTTACATTCACCAACTTGATATATAATCATGTATTTGCTTTTGAAGTCTCGAGGACAAATGTCTACAAAGAGTATTTTACCGGTCTTTACAACCTGTATTTCACTATTATGCTGTTCAACACATTAATTCATGTATAATATTACTAACTTTTTCGGTTCATTTCATTTCCGGAAAAGAAGATCTAAAATGATAATAGTTCCTGCAGTAGAATAACTAATTGGTAATTTCTTTCATCATCCCAAAGCAATGCCAACGAAACTAAGTACTCTTAGCGCAAATAAAACTCTCAAACAAAAGATCGAGCAAGCTGCTCCGGATCCCTACCTGTATACGTCATACTATTTTTATATCATTACATTGTTTTGCTCAAAACACTAATCCGATGCTTCGTCTGAAACAATATTTTCTGGTGTGGCCACATTCAGTTTACACCACTGTAAATAATGGAAATGACTTGTTACTAACACATACAGTAAAAAATAAATTTCCAGATGAAATACACTTTTGTTTTACAAAATAACTTGGACTAATACTCCCTGCAAGCAAAGCATTGAGTCCAGTTTACTTGCTTTTATTCTGGCTGTCTTATTAACTCTTACAGCAACTTAATTCTCAACATTCAAAATTTCCAAATACAAGTGACACAATATATGGAATCTAAATCCCACTGGGAAAAAATTCCTCGATCATTTTCACAACAAATGATAATAGCAACATGAACTACAAACTTTCAACGGACAATTTCAAAGAAGGAGAATCGTCGATTTTCTGGCAAGTCCCATCAGCACCCCATACTTGGATAACAAACTTGATACTAGAAGTTTCGGAAGGAACTTCAAGATCAGCAACATAGTAAGCTTCAACAAACGCCACTCCCAAATATTCCTGTCCTCCCGAGAGGGTACTTCTCGGTTTCCCAACCTCTTGTTTATCTAGTTTTTCGACATATATATTATATTTTGGAAAAAGTGAAGCATCCCCATTTTGCAATTTCCAAGTGACCTTAATACTGAGAGCCTTTGACCCCTCCAAAGGAGACGTCCACTTTATGTTTTGACCCTCGACTATCCATGAGGTGGATGGTGGGAAAACCGAATTTTGTGCCAAAGTCTTAATAGCGATGTGGCCGAGGATAGCAAGGTATTCTTTCGATCCATGAGATAAGGAATTATCTTTGTCATTTGAGTGGGACCCTGACCTGATTTCATTAGTTTCTGGAGTTGAATTGTAGCATACAGCATGAATTTCGGTTAATGTGTATCCTTTCATTGGGATGCTGCTCTCTTGAATGACCCATTCTGAGTCCTTTTCTGGTTTTGTAATTCGATGAGGCATAATTATTTCACTGAATTTGCTTGAAAATTGGTCGACTGCGAGAAGGGGCGTTCTTCCGGATGCAAGAAGCAATGATGTTTTCCCCCTTAAGGAAGAAGAGAACTCAAGCGAAAGGCCAATCAGAGATGTCCCACCCGATTGAAACTGCGCAAAATTATGCAAACAGTTAAATCATCCGATTGAAATTCTTATTCCTATACAACTCAAATTACTACATGAAACTATTTACAGTAAGTTTGGCCACTCACGGGGCGAGTATCTTTGCCTCCAAATTACATAACCAACCTGAAAACCCTATAAATTTCATCTCTCTCTATCCTATTGTGAAATATAGGTTTCACATCTCCTTAATTGTTTGAAATAGCTCAAACATATTTAGTTGGGCATCTGTTTAGTAGTCTCTGGCAGTCTCATCAAAATAGATGGAGATAGACATTATTTTGATCAAAATTTATGCAGTAAATAAGATAAAGGAAAATGACCCACATTATATTTGGATTAAATTTCACATTAATTTTAACAAAATATGATTCTGTTCTTGCTTCCCATCGAAAGTAGTTCTTCATCTTGAGAAACCTAACGCATCTTGCAAAAGAATTCTCAGTAGCAACATAAAATTCCGAATTAGAAATCAGGTGTAAGAATTTAGACCATACCTGGTATTTCGTTTTTCATGTCATAGTCATTAACATTGTAAGTGGAGCTTGGTATCGAAGCAGCAAATTAGAAAAGGGGAGGTGGAGAGAGAGATAGAGAAGACGACTCGGAGCCTACCCGCCCAAGTCAACTCAGTTTCATCTGTATCCTCTCTCTCCCGATTGGCTTTTGCAAAGACAAGAGGTGTAAGACCGTTCAAGGTGGGGTTCGCAGAACTCATCGACATCCTCTTCGGTGGTTGCAGTGCACCACCGGAACTCTCTGAATATTCTCTCTCCGCTTATCTGTTCATCCCTTATATAATTGGCTCGGTTAGGGCAGGGCTAGGGCAAAAATGATTAAAAAAGGTAAGTCCAAATCTAGGTCATCTTCTAGGCATTCAATTCTAAGTATTCAATTGCAAAATCTCAGGGCTCCCCTTCAACTACAGATTTAGGAGAAAGTTACAATATAGATCAAGTATACTTAATCCTCTAGCTTTGGATATGGAATCCAATAAATTGTAACTTTGTCGATCCAATCGTTTCCAATTCCCGTCTAAAGTTCTTTCGTCAACCGAGTTTGAGGGTCCTTGTATAACCCTTAAATTAGCAATAAAGTCAAATACGAAAGAAAAGAGGCATGTCAAGTGGTCTCCGGATGTCAAGAACTATTGTAGGTTGACTTACACAGGGTTTCTAATTTGGAGTCAAAGAATGAAGAAAACAAGGAATTGGCAACAGAGAGTGCAAACTGATAGAATCACAACCAATGCCCATCGTTGATTTTATGCCAATAGCCGGGACTCAACCATCATAGGAGCGGTAGATTTCATGCCAGAGCACCTATCACCAACTGTAGCAATGGGGCCCAACTCGATAATTTCTCGCTTGCTAGAATCATTCACATTAGGTAGTATATCCAATGATACTCCTTTAAAAACTGATATGCTAGAAAATTGGAAGTTAATCTTGTAAATGAGGATGATGATATAGAAGTTCCTGCTCTCATGCCTTTGCTAGGCCATAGCGAATGGTAAAATTATATGGTTGGATATTTTTTGACAAAAAAAGTCTCATTCCATTATGTTAAACTTTGGGCCAAAAAAGTTCAGGGTAATGATTGTACAGATATCTGATCCTTAGATAGTAGATTTTATATTTTAAAGATGAAGGATAATGATAACTTGGTCAATTTGTTAAGCTTGGGATCTCATTTCTTAGGCGGAAAATTTATTGTGTTGCAAAAATGGGTCCTCAGGATGGAATTTAAAAAACGAGAATTTTCTAGCTTGCCTGCGTAGGTAAATTTTTTCAATATTCCCCTGGATATGTGGATGAGCGAAGACTTAGCTTTATTTCGAGTTGCATCGGGACTCCTTTGTATATGGATAAAAATACTATGGATAAAAGTCATTTGGTGCATGCTCGGGTGTGTGTTGATATTTAAGCGGGATATAAAATTGCCAAAAAGCTTTAAAATAAATGTGGTTATGGTACTCCGATTGAAATTCAAGTTGAGATTCCGTAAATACCTCCAAAATGCACAAATTGCACTTCTTTTTGACATACTAGCTCTGTTTGTCCCTATCGTCCCCCTTCTCCGCCCAAATCCTTTTCTAGAACCAACGGTGGACGTAAAATTAATGGAAAATTGGATGATGTTCAGAGATTAAAAGGAAAAGAAAAGAAGATGGCAAGTGCTAGTATTTGGGTTTAAGTCAATAGGGTTTACTCCACCAAGGATAACAATGTTAATTTTAATCTGTCGATCTTATCTAGGAATGTGGATAAATGAGAGAAAAACGTTACCTCCACGTCATCGCAAAATGATTATTAAAAGAGATTAGCAAAGAAGTTAAAGGAGTTCAACGAGGCTCGATCTAAAGGTGGAGTTCACACTAGCAACATATTCGAGTGGTGATTGTATAATGATTTAGAGTCAAAGGAGTGACATTCATTGGAGACCGCCTTTCAGCCACCTTAGTTCTATTTTCGTAGCCTAGCCTTTGGATTTAAGGATTATTTAATGGGCTATTTGCAGTTTAGCTCTTCGTGCAGCGAGTTGTTGTGTTTTAATTTAAATGTATATCAGGTTCACCCGTAGTATTTGTAATTTTTGGTTTTAATAAAATTTTAACTTCCAAAAAAAATAATAATAATAAAAATGAAAACTTACAGAATACGTGAAGTGGACTGGTACATCACCGAAAACAAGTTCTCCAACAAAGAGCCTCGTTGTGAAATACTCCTTATCTTCCAGGGTTCCTTTGAACGTTATGTTTCCCCCTCCGCTATAAGATGGTCCCTTAGAACTACCATAAAGAAAAAAAAAATTATATATTCTATCAGTTCTAGTCAAAAGAATAAAAACTTTGTACCATGAAAATGATGATCTAGAAAGTGGGATGAAACACAGTTAAAGCCAAAAGAAGAAGTTGGATCATCATGAACAAGCCCGACAGAAGATGCAAAATGCCAACTTGATAAGGACTAAAACAAGAAATGTTCAAGTGGTGAGTTTCTCATACAATCACCCTACAGTATACTAATTGAGCAATAAAAATGCAAGGAAAAGTAATTTTCTCCATTAAAATGGTCGGTAGAAAGAAAAGAAAATGAAAGGAGCTTTATATTTTAATAATAAAAATGAAAACAAGGTATGCATTCGTCAAATAGTTCGTTCACAGGAGGTTTACGTTTTTCATTTCATACAACTGGTCCCACCATGTTAAAAACCAATTTAATTTATTTTGTAAGTATTTTTATTTCCTTAAAACAACCATATACGTCACTTGTTAGTAGATAATTATTGCAGCAAAAGACACGAGCAACAAAGATGGAAAACTATTATACCAGCAATTCAACTTACTCAACAAGGACTTGCATTCAAATGGAAAGAAAAACAGAGTTTCATACGAAAGCCTAAATATTTGGAAAAGTACACTGTTGACTGCAGGGTGACTATATTCATTCATTACAACTGTTCAGACCACGCAAACATTCCTACTCACCATTTGCAAGTATATCTGATTAATTAAGTAATTGGCTAATGGAACAAAAACAATTTAACTTACTCAACATGGACTTGAATTGAATCAGCTGAAGAGTCTCCTTTGTACTCCAGAAAAGGCTGTGGTAAAATATTAGTTGAAAAATAAGAAATGAAATGAGAAAATCTATCTCGGAATGAAGTAGAAAATAGCAAATTTTGGTTAAAATGCCATGATATTAAGCAAGAAAAGTACCATTATGCTTTGGCTCATTGTTTTCTATAAAATCGCTCAATCACACAAAGAAGTACAAAATCATATGCAGATGGCATGGAGATTTTGAAGATCCTTGATAAGATTAATATAAAAGAAGACTTATAAATGAAACGGGCAAAGTGGAAGTTTTTATTTAAATTGAGAGTTAATGTCGGCTCTAAATTTGATAACATTCTTAATTGGCACTCAAGGGTAAGGAAAAAACTGCATTATGAAACGATCAAAAGTTACTATATATCCAAATAACAAGAAAATCAAAGAACACACCATGGAAAATAAAAAAATAAAAAACATAACAAGTGATGAAGCAAACAAGATACCTGAAAGCCTTGGGAGGAGATGTCATTCCAAGGAGCATTTGACATTTGAGTTCCATCTATTGCTAAATGGTATCCAAGTCCCTGACAGTTAATGAAAAAAGCATTTTATAAATGTTCTGTACATTGCTTGCTAGGAGGTTCCTCAAATCCAAGTTTACTAACTAATGGTTCAGTTGAGTGTGAGAATATTTGAAATCACGAGGATCTGGAGATTTAATGTGATATGCAGGTGGTTAGCTCATGAACTCAAACAAATACGTGCAGTATTATCACTTAGCGTTACGGAAGGTTGAATATCATAGATCCAAAATGCCAAGTACATGAAATCCTCATGCTGTGGAAAACTCAAATTACCCAATGCCTTTGTCGATATTATAAAATCTATGAGTGATATTTTCCCAAGGATTAATACTAAATAGCTAACTGACGTAAAATAACAAAGATAGAGCATTCGTGTGCCATAGTCTCATGTAGATAGAATTGGGCTCGTTGAAAAGTTTGAAACTCATTAATCTCTCTCTATCTCTCTCATACTCTTATCACTCGCACAGAGACAGCCACGTGGATTAGCATGCTAAATGACATGGCAAGACTTGAATAAATACTGGAGGACTTTAAACAAAGGTAACAACTGATTAATTAGTCTTTTAAACTAAGCCAATTTTAGGGGACGAACATTAAAGTTAACTTGGCCAACATTTGTAATCATCTCTTGCAAAAGCAGCTATTTATTCAACAGAAAAGAAGAAGAATGGTAATAGCAAAAGAAGATATGAAGATATGAAAAATAGTTACAAGGACTCAACCTGGTCAAAATTGGAATAAAATGGTAGCTCTTGAGGGTACTTCTGTACAATGCCCCATGACTTCTCGACAAGGGACCACCAACTGTAAATCCAAAAAGCAGAAGAGTATGATATCATCAAAAATTTAGAATGACCGGAGAGAATTCAGACGAAAAATCTCCAACTAAAAGAAAGACTTGACCGTCAATGAGTAAGCAGTCCTTTCTTCTTATGAAAGAGACGTTGGTAGCAGACAGAAATTGCAATGAAGGTTACGGAATACTTAAGGCTACAATTGTAAATTATGCTAGTGCTTTTGGACAAAAAAAATTACTAAACCATCACTTCAAATTCAAAGAACTTTTATAACAAGTTAGAATTTTAAATTCTAACACTAAAACGAGGGAAACGAAAACAAACTTTGATAATAAGAGCAATAAAATTGTTAATTACATATCAAAATGTACAAGATGAACTAAGCAAAAATCTGTATGCCTTCTAAAATACATTTCTGCCATGTGTTCATCAGGCATTACGAACTCTTTAAGGAGAAGCAAAAGGAATTCAGCAGCAGTTATGTGGAGATGAAAGTGGAAATAAATACAAGGTAGTCAATATACATCCATTATATTTTCATCATTTACGCATGACAGACATAAGAGTAGAATTGTTGACACGAGATTATTACCGGTTCTGAGCAGTCTCGAAATCAGGAGGCTGCTTAGTCTCGTAAACCCATCCAGGAGCAAATATGGCAGCCGATACATCATCCCTCTTTAGTACGTCAAGGGCAACGTTGGTCTGAGGACAAAATGTTAGCATAAAATGTAAGAATTCCAACATGCAACTTATTCGAGCATATATGTTATCAGTAGTTCATAAATTCCCTCAACTTCAGGGGGTGACACCATGAATTTGTGTTAGTTGCAGAAATGGTATAATCGTTATACTTGCAATTCACCAGGATACCTGGGATTTACAAGGTAACACGATTGGCCATACTTATCCCTTGATTTCTCAATTCAAATCTTTGAAGCAATCTCATAGACCCTTCACCAATTTTAAAACAAATGGCAAATTTGACAACCTCGTATAGAACAAGTTGGTCACCAAAAGAAACAGAGCAGTCCACTTGTCCACTTACAGTCCATTGTCCGCCACCATAGGTATTCCTCCCAAAAACATCAATGCCCATGTATACATCATACTTTCTATCCCCAGCAACTGCGGCAGAAGATTTAGGATAGCCTTCCTGCATCATACCCAAACTAAAATCTATTCAAACAATTCAGGCCCCAAACAACAACACTAATAAGTAAATGAATGAAGTCAATAAACAAAATAAATACCTTCCATGCGTAGTTCACAAATATTCCATCACTTATATCAAAGAAAGGCTTATTACTCTGATTCAGTTGATTTTGCCAATCAAGCTTGCCATCAATAGTAACACTATCATACCTGCAGAGTGAAATAAAAAAAAGAGAGAAAACTAGTAAATTATTCATGTATTTTTCGTAACCATGAATAAGAAAAATAAAGACCTATCTGCATTTCAATAACATCGATAATTGTGCATAAAATGTCTTGTCTATTATAAATTACCATATGACTAAAGACCCAGGCAATGAGGAGTGCATGGTCTCGGTTAAATGGTTCACAAATAGTTTCAGATTAGGAATTTGCTTTACATCCAAATTGACCTCCATATTGATCTACAAGTGAAAGATCCAATGTCAATGACAAAAGGAGAGCAGACAAAAAACCATTCAAGAGTGTCATTAAATTTCACCCATAAAATATAATGAGACCATTCCAATGCTAATTATTTTCTTTAGCAGTACTTCATTGAAAATGATATTTGACTCTATTCTTCCATGGAAACTCTGCAGTATCTGAAAGTCCCATTCATGGAAACATGCAGTAAAGTTTTGAGATCATCAGATGCTAATGAACACATTTTAAAACTCAGAGAATTTTACCACCCGACTAATTATCTTCATTTAGTAGGACCTCCTGATAAGTTATGATCTACTTCTATTTAATTTTGTCAAGGCCAATGCTTAGTATCTGAAAATTCAACTGAGGGAAACCATGAAGTAAAGTTGTGCAATCATCAGACGCCAATAAGAAATAGGTTTCTCAAGAAAATGAAACATCAGTAAACAAGCAGCACAGTCAGATGTTCTTCGCACAAAAAATAAAGAAATAAACTTAAAAAACCAAAAAATAAATAAATAAATAAAGTGTCTATATCACCAGAGGGTGGGGAGCTTGAATTTCACAGAAGCAAAAGAAGTGAAAAGAAATATTACCAGCCAGCCATCAAATCCCAAAGCAGTAGCCAACTCCGTCAAACGCTCGGCATACATTTTAGAAGATTCCTCTGTTAACAGTAGCTGGTCAGCTATAATTTTCCCTTCATCCCATTCCAGGATGAAAGTACCCAACACCTATATTTCACTAGAAAATCAAATCAAATCACATTAAGCATGGCATTAATTGTGCAACCCAATATAGTACAAAACATAGCACTAACTATCCAGTGCAAAATGAGTACCAAACAACCTCTTCCATTTGACAAGAAAAAAAAGGCAAATTAAAAACAGTGGATGTGTCTGTAATAGCAGGGCTAACTTTCAAAACCCAAAGCTAATCATTTGTCATTAAAATCTGTAGATAGATGTAGCACTAGCGCACATATTTAACTCTGATCACAAGAATCCCAGAAAATACCATACGATGTGAACACCTAGAGCAGATTGGTAGAACACACGTGAACTGACTCGTATGAAGCAAACTCAACAACATGCCGTGAACACAAATTCCTTTCCCTCGGCCACTTAGAAACCATTCAATTCAACGTCTCAAAAAGGGAGCCCAAATTATAATTTCAATGATCGAATTTAAAATCCAAATCATTAATTACACAAACAGATTTCAAGAATTAGTTCCCACACAATTGTGCCCCTTTTCATCTCATCCATAACAGAGAAAACTCCAAACCTCTCTGTTTTCCCATTTTTGAAATCACATTCACAATACACACAAACGCATAATTAAGTTTTCATTGAATACATTGGGCTTGTTTGGCAACCAGGAAAATGATATAGCTTTTGTACTTTCACTCTTAAATTACACAATTGTGTTCGATACACCCGCAAAAAAGTAGACTTATCTAAACTCTTGAGACATAAAAATAACTTTTTTCTTAAGTATCTTCTTCTATACTGGTCTCAAAAAGGTGTACTTTCCGCCTATTTTACAATATTCTAACCTCAAATAAAGCTATGCTCATTCACACTAACCAAACACATCTACACTCATTACAATTACAACTAAAAAGTATACTTTTTTACTAATAAGATGCAACAGTGGTTTCCTTAACTCCATGCTTATAAGATGCGATGACAACATGCCTTGAAGCCATTGTCGATCCAAAAGATTATACTTTTGCACTCTTGCTATTAACTAAATGTTTTTGGTACACCCAAGAAATTTATTTATCTCTAACTTCTAGATATTAAATATACTTTTTTGTCGAGAACAATTTTCTTCGTTCTCAAAAAATACAGTTTCCGCCACCGTTGTAAGTATTACAAGTATACTTGTGTACTTACTAGACACAACCACAAACCTTACGGCCGTGTTTTTGGCACACGAAAAAGTACACTTGGCTAAACTGTCAAGACAGGAAAAATATTCTTTGTTCTTGAGTATGTTCGTCTACAGTGCCCACAAAAAAAGTACACTCTCTCTTAATTATCTTCTTCTATAAATAATTAGATGAGAGTCAGAATCTCTATTTATTACATTCTGGCATCAAATTACTAATATATTCTCTAAATGATCTACCATCGCTGTGAACATTAGACAAAATTATACTTGTGTACTTGTAAGATGTAACGATAGCATACCTTAACCCCGTGTTTGTGGGCCGTATTAGTCCAACACGGCGGAGGCAACGTAACCAAACTATGCGAAAAATACACAAACACATCAATCAAGTACCAGTGCCATATCGCATACGCATCTCTGTTACTCCCAGCCTGGACCCACTTATCATCCCCATATCCCCCGGCCATGTCGTGGCACACCAAAACCCGAGGCCTAGACGGCAAATTCACACCATCACCCGCCAGCCCAACAGTGGATTTGTTGAAAGGGAAGTGGAATGAGGCGAAGTAGGCGCGAGACTCGAGGTCGGATAGGGTTTTGATCGGGTACGAGACGGGTGTTGCGGGT
>MKEJ01092027.1:0-13858 GCA_001753735.1 Embelia ribes
TGATGTATCACATACTCTGATAGTGGTTGTATTAGTATTGCGGATGTAGCATGGGGAAGTATAGGTATGTTCTCGCTCATTTGTGAGGCGGAAAACATACATAAACCTTCATTATCTTTCTTTTATTTTGGGCAAGCCTATAGCTTGCGGTGTTATATATGTAAACAGACTATTTACTCTATCATGTAAATATGTATTTTTTGGAAATAGCGTTGGTTATTCCCTTTATTTTTAGCGTAGGCGCTGGTTATTCTCCTTTATTTTTAGCGCAGGCGTTGTTAATTTATACACATACTGCTATTAGTATTGTTTGGCTGTAGACTGAGTGTAGGATCATCTTGTAGTAGCGGACTAGTTGCGTATGCGATTGGCTTAGATAACATTTTTTTTATTTTGCTTTATTTTGCTTTTGGAACCTTGTATATTTATTCGTTTTAGTTTTATTTATTTATAGGCTCGCGTCCCCGGGTTTATGGGGATTCGGGGCGCCACAACAAATAACGCGTGGAGTCAACAATAACTTTTTTGAAATAATCAAACAAACAAGCCTTTTTCCCCTTGATACAATGTTAATTTTATAATTGCAATGATCGCATAAATATAACTCACCATTGAAAACCACCTTAGTACTAAGGAGATTAGCACATTATATAAATGAGATTTATTATATTTATTCGATGTGGGAAGTTTTAACACCCCCCTCACTTTTGGGTTTATCAACCCCAACAAATGCATTAGTAACAATTTAATAATAAATCTGTCGGTCTGATAAATAGGAATAATCAATAATAATATTAGAATTAGATTTAGGATTTGATGCAATATTAAATAATAACTAATCATTTACCATACTAAAAAGCCTTACTAATAATATTAGGATTGGGTTTGATAATTAATTGAGTTAATATAGACTATACAATACCTCTTTTCATACCTACTAATGGGCCTTTTAGTGGGGAAGTGAATAAGCTTTAATACAGAATTAAAGCCAAACTGAGTTTATTTAAATATTATTAATTATTAATTTGACTCTACCCACTTATCTGCATTTCTTGGGCATTCGGATTTGACCTACATACAAATAACGGAAGTGTTAAAGTGTATATCATATCGGGAGTTAATGGAGTTAATATAGACTATATAATATTTTATTTCCCGCCTACTAATGAACTTTTTAATGGGAAGTGAACGAGATTTAATAGTTTTTGTTAGAAATGTGCATCGGCTCAGGTTACCTGAAATCCGAAATGAATTGATTTAATTCGGTTTCAAATTTTTAGTGACGGTTCGGGGTCGAGTTTGAAATTTAAAAAATTTCGGGTTTTCTAAAATTTCGGGTTCGGATTCGGTTCTTATTTCTGAAAATCTAATTACACCCGAAACCCAAAATTTTTAAATATTAAATTAAAAAATGTAATTATCAGACATAATAATGACATATAACTTATAACAAGTTGGTGAAATTGAGCTACTCATTGGTAGTGTTTGTTAAGTTTTAAAATTTTGGATCTTATTAACATTTCGGTTTCGGTCCGGCTTTCCTCGGTTTGGATTTGGTTTGGGTTCGCGGGAATTTCGATTTGGGATCGATTCAAAAAAAAAAAAATTGCTTCGAATTTTGAATTTCAATTCGGTTAAATTCGAACCGATGAACAGTTCTAATTTTTGTGGTGCAAAAAGTGTAAAAGCGAATGGAGCGTAGGGACTAAACTTGTTTGGGGCGTGTTCATTGTTCCCCCCACTCCAAACAAAAGGACACCTATATCCACATATAATTGTACTAATTTACACTAGAGTTGTTAAATAATTGGGTGCTATGAATCTTCTTATAAGAGCTTAAGATCTCTTTCATGTGCCAAAATCATGGCCCCTCATGGGTTGTCATTAGCAGCAACCGTGGCATTATTTGGCACTACAAAATCTTGTTTTTTAATAGTTTATTTTGATTGTTTAATGGATAGTTTATTGTTATTTTATTTGGTTCACTCACACATTTAGTTTACAGCACTACTTGCTCATTGGATTTTTAAAATTAGAATTGCTAAAATTTGGAACCACATGTGAGTTAATTTTACCCTTGGCTCTTTCCCCTTTTCATGTTTGTGTTGTTTACGAAAAAGATTTTTTTTTGCAATGATAAAAACGGAATATTAGTGAAAATAAAAATTTAAGGATATATTTGTCTGATGAAATTTTCTTTTGTGATATCAACACTAATACGAAATGATATAAAAATCACAAAAGCAAGTTACATAATAATAAATATATATATTTTGTATGTTTGGTACATACCTACATGCATGAAACTAGACGATTCGCACAAATTAATTAAGCTCCTAATACCCCATTTAAATTTAGTTATGTTTGGTAAGCAGCTCAATAGGAATCGATCGCTAAAAAGTGCTAGTGATAATTTTTTTCTCACGGTATGATAGAAGAAAAAGTAATTCAACAAAGTTAGAAGTTCTCAATGAGTTTGAGAAACAAATAAATTAAAAGAGAAAGTGACATGGTATTAAAGGGGCAGAAAGAGAAAGTGGAATTTGCAAAAGGGCGACAATAGGTGATAATGAAAGGTAAGATGGTGAATCTTAAATAAATGAGATTAATTTTGGAATAAATGCATCAAAATAATATGAATATATAAATAGTTTGATAATTTAATTTTTATTTTTTTTCTTGTCATCGTTAGTTTTTTTTATTAGTGTTCATATTATTTTGTTGCGAATAAATTCGTGAAAAATGATGCCTAAGTATATTTACAAGAAGAAAAAGTCGCGAGGTTATGCAACAATAATAGAAACTATGTATATAGTGGAATTAGAAATGATCTGCACCCTGGTTTTCGGGAGCCTCAATGGGTGGTTTTTATCGATGTTTTAGACATGGCCATAAAAGTCACATATATGTAAAGATTATTGCACTTCTTTACCAACTGGACTTTGTTCGAATGAAAGGAACTCGGATCGCTTAAATTGATATCTCGAGTCCGGATATTAATAGATGCAACAATTTTTTTTGGGAGAGATTCTTGCTGCGACGTTCGATCGTATCTCGGAAGATTAATCATGAATTGCAAAAAGATATAAAAATACATATTTTAAATACATTGCCCGTTGATTTTCAAAATTAAGTTAATCATCTAATGGGACAACGATTAAAATAACCTAATGGATGAGGACAATGACCTCTCATCCGGCATCAACTAAATGGTCTAACCCATCATAGTCCATTCAGAACAAAATCCAATATTATTATAAAGTGCTATAAATATCAATAATTAACCATATTAATTATAATTCCTAATAATTAATTAATACTAATCCATAATATTGATTAATTTAAATAATTAATCCAGCAATAAAAACATGGTATGTTATTGTTAACAATATTATTATTGTTAACCAATTTTCATAACTTCTTTTACATGAGCGACATATCATTTAAATACAAAACTCATTATGAAGGTGCTTTATAATATGTAAGATTTGCGGCTTGGGAGCCACGATGAGATGTCAGATTTCATAAGCCAATGGTGAAGAGCAGAGGATGAACAATCTATTGCCAAAATATAATTATATAATTTGACTGTATACTGTTTTTAGAATTTTTTTTAAATATAATATTTTATTACAACAAAAATAATAAATTTATTTTTATTTTATATTAAAAAATATAAATATAATATTTTTATGATATTCGAATATTAAATTATTATATTTAAAAATTTTGAAAAAATCTGCATGGAGGGCAATTATTCATGTAGGAAGGATTGACTTTTTGTAAATGAATATCACTGTTTATATTACCCAAGTGTAGAAAAAAAAAACAAACAGAAGTTACAAGTCCCCTCGTACAATAATTTTTTAATAGCAGTAATCACTGTAATTACCGTGCATTCAGTACATAATGAGGATAAATTATTAATAGTATTATAATAAGTTATTATTAATTTATAGTAATTTTATACAAAAAATAATTATTGTACATATTCCTATAAAAAATTTCTTATATTAAATTGGTTTCCCTTGCCAAGATCTTGCCTTCCGTGTCAAGGGCTCTCTCTCTTGTATTAGTTCACCTGAAAGCTAGGGTAGCCAATCAATCCGAAATGCCTCCCAAACTTAAATAAATACATATGTATAAATACAATTAAACAATATAAAAACTAAACTGTCATTTTTCAATTACATCAAGGGGTATTTAACGTACATTGTAGTGGGGATCACTTGAATTATTTGCACCATAACATGGAATTAGTCATTCGATCGAGTTTTCCTTGCTCTGCCAAAATGTGGCCTACAAAATTGCACCATATCAAAGAGATTGGCATGTTTGGTTGGCGTCATAAATATACTATTTTTGTATTTTTTTTACTTAAAAAGTAAAAATATGTATTTAGTACAGTTGGAAAAAATATATTTTTGAGCAAAAAATAAACTTTCCCAGAAATATAAATCTTGAAACATTTAAAAAAATATAAAACTATTTTAAAATTCACAATATTACCAACTAATTTCCACCACTCCCAATAACAAAAAGTATATATATTTTTTAATTTATTCCAAACACACTTATATATTAATAATAAATATCAATAAAAAATATATTTTTCACCTCCAACAAAAAAAATATATTTATATATTTTTAAGTTACAAATAAATAAGTTCATTGTATATATATGTAAAAATATAATAAAATTTAAATTTTCGTCCTAGAGTAGGTACCTTGATGGATATTAATGGTGAGACACATGTGTTAAATTATATTGTGTATAATGAATGAATCCACAGCTGGAGAATGGGGACATAATGAGTTGAATTGATTCATGGTTTGAACGGTCAAGCATCAAATTATTACTCTTCATGCCAATGCATAGGATACCAACTCCTTTTCTGCTCAAGTTATCCCCCTCTCCCCTTTTTTTCTTTCCCCGCAACTTTCACAATTTTATATATACATATATATTTTTTTGCATATAATTTAAGTACTAATATTCCAAATAATTTCGTTTTGTTAAAGCAATTTTAGAAAATATTTAAAGATTCTACTCTTGACCAGTCAGTTATATCTTTACTTCTTTTTTGGATCTGTAGACTACAATTTGATTTATTTTTTGCTAATTTGTCAAGTATTAGTTGTGTTTGGACTTGGACTTACTATAAAATTTTCAATTAAAATACTAGATATTTGGTGAGCATGAACCTAATAAATTTGGTAATAAAGCAAAATTGCAAATATGTATCTCATATTTTGACTAGGCGGTGGATAGAATCTAATATTGTTATTGGAGGAGTAATATATTTTTTTTTATATGAGACATGAGGTGGGACTAGCCTCACTTACTTCTCATCCACTCATGAATAACATGACCTAAGGAATAAAACTAAGACGGTAATGGGTTCCAACTTTCAACATGGTGATAGCCAGAGTGATTTAGTATTTTATTAGTTTGATGATGAAAATTAGCCAAAGGAACGACGTGGATATGTTAGCGACCAGTTGGTCAAGAAAAAATTTGACGAACGTACGAAATATTTGTCAGCATGCAAAAAGCTCGAGATCGATCTGCTAATTACTCAATTTTGAAAACCCATTTGGTCTAGAATTGAGCAGATCCATATTCCCGACTGAACTTTCGGCTAGTTTAATTATATCAATTTTAATTGAGCCCATTTAATTTGTTCCGAATAAATATATACATATATCACTAGTGATGACAGCCAACTCATAATACAAGGCTATTTTAAACATATATATATATAGTATATGTATGATAATTAATTCTGAAATTAGTTTACAGTAATATAGCAGATAACTACTTAGTTCCGTTATTCTCTAAATCATTGATCCTGTGATCGGGAATAGACTAACAGAGCCAAGCCAAGCCTCTGGTTTGATTTACATTACATAGTTATAATTTTATTTATTTTTTATCTCGGTATTTTTCTCTTTTGTGGGAAAATATATCCTAGATGACTTTAGTTGATGAATTTTGTTGTTCTTATGCCATTATAATCCAGTATATAATTGTTCATATTTATATTTTGATTGTCTAAAAAAACTTAATATTTTTATGTTGGAATTATCTGTAAAATTGAGTGCAATACCAAAATTGTCATCTCATAAATAGAGATAATAAGTGGACAATAATTTATAAGTGTAATATTGGCAAATTGTATCAAATTTAAATTTTGAGGTTTATCTTTTTTTTTATTTTTTACTTAATCTTTAAATTCGGTCAAACCCAAAAATTATTTGTGAACTTAATTATATATATATATATATATATATTCATCACATGTATCATGTATGGTATCAGATATACACGTGCTTTGCATATAATTCATAACTTTACTATTAAATAAAATACTGCATAATAAAAAAATACAAAAAGTAAAAAAATATTTTGAATAATTTTTTAAAAAAATAGAAGTGTTATAATTATTATTTATTTGAATTTTAAGTGTATATCATATAGAAATTTCGAAATACTTTATTGGACTCACGACACTTATTTATACTCTTTAGAATTAATATAATATTTAAATATTTAATTAAATTTGATAGATACAAGAACACTTATAAATTACAATTTCTTAAGTTTTGATATTTTTATTTTAAATTGCTTAAATTTTATTTTTGTAATAATTATCAATCTAAATTTTAGAGATACATTATTACTCCCTCCTAATACAAATGCAACGTAAAATTAATTAATTTATAATTTTAGGTATGATAATTTTTATTAAAAAAAATAAAATAAATGATAAATTTAAAAGAAAATATGTATAAAATACTTCGTGAGATTATCACGTTAGATATACTTACAGATATGCGTGTGGATGATTGTACACTAATTAATTCCACGCGTGCATCAACCCATGTAAGAAAAGCAAATAATAATTAGTAAAAAATAACAAAAATAAAACCCTTCCACCACCACGCTAATTAAAGGGACATTCACGTCAATTCCCATCTCTATATTACTCACTCTCTCCGCCCTCTACCCCTTCACATTCTCTCTCTCTCTCTCTCTCTCTCTGTCAGATCTCTCTCTGCAAATACTCTCTCCAATTATCTCCAAAGGTAATTTTCTGAACTTTCGTGGTTGATTTTTAATTCAATTTTCTCTAGTTTTAGTGTTTGAGTTCAAATTTTGCCTAATTCACATTCCTATTTGCTTGTGCGTTGATTTTTTTCTTATTGGAGAATTACAGGTTGATCTGCTATAATCAATTGTTGTTTTTGAACATTTTGCAGGGTTATGATCTACGATTTTTTATTTTTATTTTTTATCTCTCTGTTTGTTTCACAGAAAAATATATATATAAACCAAAGACCTGTAAGAGCATTCACATCAGTCTAAACAAAATCTATAACTTCACACACCAATCTTTCTCAGCAGTACTTACAACTTTTGGAATAATCATATATCGTATAATAAAATAAAATTTGAAAAATGTTTGCCCGAAATCTTAACGAAGGTTTTGTGTTATTGGTGGAAAAAAGTTAATGTTTTAACGAGAAATTGTGAACAGTAATTTTCTTCATTTATAAATCTACTGTAGTATTTCTCGAATGAGAAATTAAATTTAGAGGAATTTACACCTCTAGAAATACTGGTGTTTTGATTGAATCCTTGATTCGAGCTCATTACACGATTTATGTTGTTTCCAATTCTTAAAAGTCACCATATGTGATTACTTTTTAACTAATTTTCCTGAATTTTCATTGTTCGTGAATTGGCTATGTTTTTTAGATCTGTTTTTTGATGATCGTTAGATCCGAAGCTTATACACGCGTAAATTTTGCAGGATCTATTTGTAGTTGTAGCTAAGGGAAAATTTGTGGCAATTGGGGAAAAGAGAACACGTTATGCGGTGGCACAGTCTGTCGATTGATGTTTTCCGAAAAGTTGTCTGTTTGAACTTGTATTGCCGTGTGATCCTTTAAATTTAGCCTCGGTGTAGTCATCGAAAAACTCAACTACCCTGTTTTTTTCGCCAATTTCTCCATGGGATCCAATTTGTTTGTTGTTATCCCCTGCTACGTTCGTAGGATCAGCTGAATATTTAAATTCTTGTGTTGGGTATAATTCAACTTGTTTGTTGTGGGATTGCGGGGTTGATTTGATAATTGAGGTTGGGGGAAGTAGTAGTTATGGTGTGCCAAGCAGCTGGCCAAACAAGATTTCGGGCTTTGAAACACGAAAATGGAGTTGCTGGGAGTGCCACCATTATAGTAAGAGTAATAGCATGCTTTCAACCCCTTCAGGATTGCCAGGTACTTACCCCAACTTTTGGTTATATATATTCTTGTTGTTTGTTTTGGATATTTACATGTAGTTTATGACGACTTGTCCGTTGATGGTGGTGGAATCTGATTCTATTCTATTTGTTTGCCATTTACAGGCTGAATATTTTCGTCAGTTGCTTAAGCCCGTTACGTAAGTTTGCTCTATCAGCTGCCTGCCTTTCTCTCAAGTTAAGCCATTCTTTAAGTTTTTCAAATTGATTGTGAAGAAAACATCAAGTGATAGCCTTCTGTATACGTGCAAATTGTCTAGCGGTAATATTTCACTCCTATCTTGTCATTGTTTTATAAATCCTTTGTTCTGCTATTAGTTGTTCTGATTGGTATTTTGTGCTTTTTGATCTCTTCTTTGTCATCTAGGTGATTTGATTTGTTCGGATGGAAACAAATTCAAACTCTTGGTTTCATCACCAGCTTTCTTGTCATCAATCAAGCTATTTAAATAGCTTAGATTATCCGTTAAATCTGGGGCCGGTGAAAGATATCCGCCCTTCTATGAGCCCTTGTGCTAACATAGCTTCCTCAAATGGGACTTTGGCTGAGATTGCATTTTCTGGAGTTCCTTATCTCAAGCAATGCCAACCGAATGAATCCCGTGGTTGGTTTGGTGGTCTTCCTCATTACCATCAGGGCTTTAATGATGTGGCAAACGCTCATTCCCCTGAAAAAGTCCCATATTTTCCCCGTGAAAACAATGAGGAGACCAACACCACTAATCCAGGATCTGGGCCTGCTCAGAAGAGATTTCTTGTGTTTGATCAATCGGGTGATCAAACGACCTTGTTTTTCAGCACTGGGATTGGCCCACCTGTTCGACTATCTTCTGAGGGTCCAAAACTGAACCACGATGACCATGTGGATAAGATGGTCGACATTGATTTATTTCATCACCAAGAGCCCATTTTGACAAATGAATACCATGAAAAACTTGGAGATGATGTAGAAAATGAAATGCGTGAAGACACTGAAGAACTCAATGCATTGCTTTACTCTGATGATGATTATTACTATGAGGAAGAAGAAGAAGCAAGTACTGGTCATTCACCTAGCACTATGACCGGTTTTGATAAGGTGGTGTTGGCTAAGGATAATGAAGAAGAAGTTGCTAGCAATTTCGGGCAAAACAAAAGGACGAAATTGTCAAATGGAGGTTTTGAGGTGTCACCACTTGTGGACTCTGCAACCTGTGCTAAACATAAAGATTGTTTTGAATGTGAAGATGATGCAGAATCAAATTGCAGTGACAAGGAGAATCTGGATTTGGGCGGATTTGGATTGTTGGGTGTTAAAAAGAGGTCGAGGAAAGATCAGATAAGAGAGACGCTGAGTTTACTGCAGAGCATAATTCCTGGAGGAAAGGGTAAGGGTAAAGATGCGATTCTGATTTTCGACGAAGCTATTGATTACTTAAAATTTTTGAAGGTGACAGCCCAGACTTTGGGAGTTCATACTGTCTGATCCGATGCTATACATTTGCTATGCATGTGTATGTTAATGGTATAATAAGTAGTAGCAAGAGGTTGTCATGAATAAATTTGGTAATGTTTGTTGGGAGTGGTTCACTGGGATATTCTGATCAGATACTTGGTGCAAATTAAATGTGGGGAATAACCGGATAACTTTTGTGATCCTTGAGCAGTTGAAACTGAAAAAGTGAACTCTGTATTTCTCTCATTCAGGCATGGTGGGTGTCAACTTTTACTTTCGCTGTATTATCTTATCGAATCATATAAACTGTTTTCTGCTGCAAGAAGGGAAGTTCATGGAAGAAGTCACCTTGTTATCGCAAATGGAGGAAGTCATGTAAATATATGCCTCCGGGTACCTTGCCCCATCTCCCCTTTAAAGTGGGAACTGCAAAAGCGGTGTTGCATCTCTTTGTTGTGCAATAGGAGTAAATAAAATCATATTGATCCTTAGTCTTGGATATGGCATCTCAATGTCGACGATGAAAGAAGTTGCACCCTTCAAGCTTAACCATGAACTCTAAATATCCGTTTTCTTGTTTCCATTGTGCTTATGTTTGTTGCTTGTTTCCATTGTGCTTATGTTTGTTGATTTATGTAATGAAGCTTGTAATATTTAGTAACTGTAATTTGTCATGAGTGACATTCTTGAGTTCAATGTTTTTTTTTTGAGTTGATGCTATGCCTATTGACTTTCAAATCGTATGCCTCCACTGGATCCAATCTAGAATTGATTGTAGGATCTATATGTAGCACCCTGCCCTGTATGGGCAATCATGAGCAGGTATATGCCAGTAGTTGGGTGAGCTACCATGTTCAATGGCTGCCACGCTCAGTGAGCTACGGAAACCACTCGTTTAACATGTGAGTGTATGTATGTCATTTAAACTTTACCATGAATCTTTCAAGTATAATGCATTCCAAAACCGTGCAGCCAGAGTTTGGTTGGACCTCAATAGTTATGTGTGCCTGTGTTCAAGCAACTGCATAAGTGGGTTATGCTATGACAGTTTTAGCGCTTTACGGAAAAGAGAATCTGCTTACGTGCTCGCATGGCATGCGACCTTTATACTATTGGTGAAAGACAGCTAGGCATGCATATGTGCATGTCTATATTGGCAATTTCGTGAGTAGTGAAAGGCCTGGCTGGGGACCATGTTTTTGCATGTTTAGGAGATTCACCCAATTTCTTGTATTGTCACAGCAACAAAGATTGGAGATTCCCTAGATTATGTAGCTTGTCTTCATATGATTTTTTGGTGTATGCAAAGATGACTTTTCTTTTTTTCTTTATCCTTTTATCTTTTCTTTTTAAATTATTAAAATAAAATAACTTTTCTCTTATTCGGCCAACCAATGATTAATTTGGGCTCATGAAAATAATTTGGCAGTTAACTGCCTTATATTTAGCATGTTTGGGTTGAGTCTAACGCTTGAGGTACTCGAACTCCACTCGAGTTGATGAATCTTTAATTGAGTTCGAACTAAGTTTGAGCTCAAAGATCGAGTTTGTACTTGGTCAAAAGTAATATTGTTTAGACTCGTGTTTGGCTCGTACTTGGGTTGAAAATTCTTGTGACGGTTATTTGATTTTGTATTTAAATGTAAATATATATATATTATAGTAGTTACACAAGTAATCGAGTTGCTTGCAAGGTTTGGAGTTGAGTTACTTGCTAGTAGAGCTGGACCTCAAAATGGAAATGAAAAATTGCTCAAACTTGGAAGATGAGCTCCTTTATTCATGAGTCGAGATTGAGTTGAGTATTTAACGAGTTGAGTTCGAGTAGCATGTAGAACTGCGTCCAACACAATGGGCGGGAAGGAGGACCAACATAGCAGCCTCTAGGAATCAATATTGTAAATATTAGCTGCTATTTCTAGTAATTTTGATACAGTTTGTGAATAAGTTAGGATTAGATGCTGAAATTGTGGAGTGCTGGTCCTGATAGAGAGGGGGATAAATGTAAAACAATTCAAATGGTATGATATCAAACGAGTGACCAAAACCTCACGGGATGCAAGTGCAATTCGTACTTTATGGATAATTGCAGAGAGAGTTCGTCAGAGTTTGGGAATGGTTATACTTTTTGAAATTTGCTTTTTAAAATTATTTTTAAAAATTAATTATAAAAATATCTATAATTTTAGTATTTGGTAAATATAATTTAAAATTGCTTGATAAGCAGTGTAATATTTGGTAAAAATTATACTTTTTTATTATAAAAATATAAAATAGATATGCATCTGTAATGTAATAAAAATAATTGAGGTTATTATGGTAATTAATGAAGGAAAAAATTTCAAATTACCTCAAGACAGTTTTCAAAACTACAATTGAAAAAACAAAAATATATTATTAAAAGCAGACTACAATCTTGAAGACAACTCTGGTCCCCTCTCTCATCATTAGCTGTGACAAAATAGTCATCTATTCATAAGAATGGGTATACCGATCCATCACATCCATTACCAAATAATAAGTTTCTGTAATTTTTACGTTAATACATGAATTGATTATAATCAGAAATTTGTCTTAAATCTTAATATGCATCCACCCTCCCATGTGACCAGGCGGTGGCGCCGTCCCACTCCTACAATTGTCACCACGACTACTTCATTGTTGGAAACATAAGAAATTTATATTTCTGAATTTTTGGCATTCAATTTCTTAAAATTGAACAATTTTTTCATTAAATTTGGGTCAAAACAATCTTCATAACCCTGTGGAACCAAGAAATGCCAATGATTTCATCATTTTAAACTTAATTATAAGTTGAAAATTGTTTTATTAACTTGCTCAGATATCATATACGAGAGGAGTTAAGGCCGGAGTTTTCAGAAGAAAAAAAGAAAAAAAGCAAGCTAAAAGGGCAGAAGGGGCAATAATTTGATGTAATGATGTCACACATATTTAAAGGTTGTGGCCCGATAGAATGCTGACACTTTGGAGGAAGCAGCACATGTAGGATTGTAAATGAGCATAGTCATTCGAGAATAACTCATTAAAAACTCGGCTCGGGCTCGGGTTCGTCTCATAAAAGAGCCAAGTAAAAGCTTGATTCTAAAGCTTGTTTATTAAACAAGCCGAGCAAAAGCTATGCATTGTTTAGCTCGTTAGGTTGAGAGCTCGATTCGTATACATATGTATATATTTTATAAATATATAAATTTATAATATTTATACAATAAAATAATATAGATTTGTAAACCATGTATATTTGTATTGAGGATTAGATGGAAAAACTTTAGTTTTATATATCCCACATTAGTTGGAGAAAAGAAAATTTTAGTCCTAACTTCTTTATACAAGTCATCTTTCTAATTTATGAATGAATTTTTTCCACATTTATTTATGAAGAAAAGATTCCATAATGGTTTTTCTATATAAAGACCCACTAGTGTTCAGCTTCTCTTCTTTCAATAACACATGGTAATGGGTGAGCTTTAAATATTGACCAACTTAAGATATTGAGCCCAAGTTTGAAATTAATTGGAAGAGAGCCGAGCTCAAGAAAGTTTGGGCCCTTGTAAATTTTTCGTGAGTGCGAGCTCGAACTGTATTCTGTGACTCTCGCGAGCCCGAGCTTGAGCACAAGCTATAGCATGACTCAGAACGTCTAGGCACGAGCATGACTCAGAATGCCTGAGCACGAGCAAGACTAAGCTCGGCTCGGCTCATTTACATCCCTACTCGTATCTCTCTCCTCTCCACCATATCTTATTCCTCTTCTCTCTCCCTCTACAAATATACACCTCAAATATTTAAATACTGTACAAAATTAAAATAATAAATTTTGATTAAGAGTTAAATAAATGATTAATGTTGAAAAAATATATAATGATCAAAATAAGAAATAACATAAACTTTTAATAAAGATACGAGAATTATATGATTCAATATCAAGTTTAATTAGAGACTTAAACTTGAGTTTAGTCCATGGCAAAATCAATATGTGTTTATTTTATATGTGAAAATTTGAGATACAAGAAAGTAGAATATTGGAGCATACCTTTACTTTGTTCTCTTTGTTTTCTCTCTTATGCTAAATATTTTCTCTCTTTTTTCTTTTCTT
>MKEJ01092029.1:0-13440 GCA_001753735.1 Embelia ribes
TCTACATAAAAATGACTCAAATTTTGTACTTTTCATAAGTTCATTCTCATAAAATCACATGGAAACCATACATTTTCCAACAATATTTGCCACGTGTGCTCTATCATCGCTTTAATCGTGATGAGTGTCTCTTCATCCAATCAACATATCTCCATCTTTAATTATAACAAGATATATAATATTTCTAGATTTTGTTTACTTTTAATTATAGAAATATATATAATAATTTCCAGATTATTTATTTGTAGTCTTTCCTGATTCTCTTTATTTCCCATATGCACTTTAGCATAGTAAGGAAAGAATTTATTTCGGCCTCTCAATTTCAAAATATACGGTTTCTCAATCTTAGAAAGATTTTCACATTCTCCTCGTATGAGTTATGAAGGAGGTAATTATTTTCTACTTTTATCTAAGTAGATGATTACTATTTTCTTTTATTTTCATATATATGACATTGTAATCTTGCCTCAAATAATATTTTCTAAAAAAAAGATTGAAGATTTGTGGGTAGGGGTGTATATAAAGTTGATCATGCCAACATGCACCAAAAATATAAGGTGCGGTGAGTCCGAAAATAGGAATTATGAGTTTAATGCAAATATCATACTAAATTCGTTTAATTTAGAGGTTGAACATAAATAAAATTCATGAAACCATTTATTATGAACTAAGATATATACAGTTGTGGAAATTTTCAATTATTTGTGTACGATACACTAAATAGAATAAATTGAAACTCTACATTACTACTGTGATAAGTGAGTATCTCCTGATAAATGTGCATTGTTTAAATTATCTACTAAAATCGTATAAAAGTAAATAAAATAACATCTTAAGAAAGAAATACACAAGTAAAATAGTTGAAAAGCAATTTCTGCATCTGATGGGCTACAAACTAGTTATCACGACAAGTGACACTATAATTGTTCTGACAAATGTCTCTCCCATTTTATGACAAGTAGCACTTGAGTTAACTGGCACACGAACACTCCTATTTATTGATGAATAAATTAAAATTAAACTAATATTCTAATTGAGTAGATGTTTTGATCTTACAAGGGAAACAAATTCACGAACATAGTTTTTTTTGGGAAAAAAACTTGGTAGCCGTGTGTTTCCTCGCAATATTCCATTCTGACTATTCATAATCTCAAAGACTTACATTGAAAAGAAAAAAAAACAAATATATGTGCCCCATTTTTCAGAAATCATATATCATATCATCATATTTTAATAATACAATAAAAATAGAGTATACGAGTCATATTCGCAGCAAGTGGCACTTTTCTTTTGTGCTATTTGTGTTAAGTGGCATTCCACTTTTACACCATATATACACATTTTTTAATTAAGTTCCATATCCATTTGGAAAATAGAAGTTTTATTTTTCAATTAAATTACAGTAGTTGGTACTATTTAATGATTATGTTGGCAAGATATCAATACCTCCACTCCTCCAAAGACAACATTATTAAGGACACCCAACCATTGATGTATTTCCTCGTACACTTGGTGGGCAATTTAGTTAAATGCAAATGAACTACCTTTACAAGGGAGTTATGTCATTGATCGGAGCAAAAAATTCCTGTTTTGATTTTACCCATAAATGCTTAGGCCGATAGGACATGATGGAGAACATAAAGAGAGATAATGGGAGACAATTTCGCCAAGGGATCAAATAACATTTCCACTATCTTTCAACCAGCCAAGATTTGGCAAGTGCCAATGGATTCTTGCAAAGGAAATAAAGTCACCATTGCTTACGTCATATGTATCTGATGGGAGGATTTGGTAGGCCTTCCCCCTTTTTATTTTTTTATTTATTATTTTTTTATTTTTTTATTTTTTTTTTATTTTGACAAATCTCTCACCTCTTCAGCCAGCCAAGAGCTACAATATTCTTTTGTTTATTACTATACTATATTGTTACCCATTATTCAAGAAAATAATGTATAACCGAACATGTTAAAAGAATAAAAAGTTTCTAAATGATTAATTGTGCAATAAAAGCTAAACTTTGGGAATAATCACTGTTTATGAAGTAAGACATATATTTACCCAAAAAAATTTGATTGGATTTGGGATATTATTTCCATGAAAATTGTTTCTGCAATGAATTTTTTTTGCTTTTAAAACTTGTAAGAAAAGCTGCTTCCAAGAAATTTCCTTACTATTAAGAACCTCACAAAAAAGAATAAATCGTATTTAATTATTTGTTAAAAAATGCTAATACTATTTTAATATTATAAGAAGTATTTTATTTTGAAATTTATAATCATTTTATAAGGTAGATTATTTTTTGTTGTAGTTTATGAATTTTCAATTATTTGTTCGATTTCTTATATATAGTTGCTTCCCGCCCAGGCCACGCTTCCTGGTTCTCATTTCCACATATGGCCTCCATTTTAATACCGTAGACTATGGATGGACAAGTTATACAGTAATTTGCTATATACATAAATGAAATGACTAATACGAGAGACAACCAAGCTTATTGCCCCCAAGTTTTATTAAAAATATATTTTCATGTTAACAAATCAATATGAAAGAAAGTAAACAACATCAAGTCATAGTGGACTAATATTCCAAATGAGTTTATAAAAAAAAAATTGAAGAGAACAATCAAAATGATTAATGATGAAAGAAACAAAATTCAAAGAGTCAAGAAAAACCGAGTCTCAAATCACAATATTAAAATATAAGAAAAGACCAAGGAATTATACAGAACCATCCAAGAAGAAACTTAGAACTGGTTAGGGAGAAAAACACAAGGCATGATTTAAAATTTGGTTAAGGCAAAATCTCAGCTAGACATTCGTATAGGTCAGCATGGAAGGCCTTTGTTAGTGATGGTAGTGTAAAGGAGAAGGGTTAATGATGTTATTATTTATTTATAATTTCTATATATATAGAGATTTTTAGGATGTGAAACACTTTGAGGAATAATAATATTTTATTATCACAATATGGTATTAATATCCTCCTTAGGCTAAATTCTTTTTATATCCTAAACCTAATTTTCCTACCTTACCCTACCCGTCACATACCTTACTCGCTGTCCCTACCTTGCTCCACTGCCCCTATAGCTAATGATACCCAGCCGTTGCTATCGCAAACGACACTGTTGTTACTACCGGTGATTCCATCATCTTTGCTACACTATCAATCATCAAGCTCCATCATGTTGTCACCCTTAAATTCACCAAAGATAACTACCTGCTTTGGAAAACCTAACTTGTGCCATATTTGAGAGCCCAAAGCCTCTACGGTTTTATTGATGGCACTCATGTTAACCCTAATAGATATTTATCGTCCCCCGCTGCTGCTGATATTGTGTCTAGTAATATTGACATACGCAAGGAAAACCCTACCTACCTGTCATGGGTTCAACAAAACCAACTTATTCTCTTCGTCATCATCTCTTCTGTCTCCAAGAATTTCTTGTTTCACCTTATTGAGACTAATATTGCTCACGAGGCTTGGGAAATCTTGTCAGCTTCCTTTCTTTCCAATCCTATGCTCATGTTGCCATATGATCTATCTAGTGCCAAGAAGGTTATTAGGTCTATGGAAGCTTAACGTGTCTACTTGAAGAAGATTATTGCTGTAACATCCGGAAATTCAAGTGAATTTTTTGCATTTATAATAATATTATCGAAGTGTATAATATTATTATTGCATTATTGTAGAAGTATACGAAGTGTTATAGAAGGAAGTATGAAGTTGTAGTATGATTGTAGAAGTATTGAAGTAAGAAGACGTGTTACATTAGTATAAAATGTAGCATGAGTTTGAAGTTTTAGTATTGTTATCGAGTTAAAACGAGACGTCGTGACCTTACAATAGATAGCATGTGTCGCTCCCTGAATCCCAAGAAACCCGGGGACGCGAGATTTATATTTCCTTTTTTGAAGATAAAAAGGAAGAATAAATTTATTAAGCCAAAAAAATAAAATTGGATACACATTTTCTACCGCTATCTCATCAACGCATCTAATCGCTTCTGCAGGATGATACTACTCATAGTCTATAATATTTTTCATCAATACAATAAAAGTAAGCTAATTTAGAACAGATGAAAGAAGGCCAATGCCAACGCCGGAAAATATATATATACAATAACGTAAACCTGCCTGTTTACAGATACAATACCACAAGTTAATTGCTTGACAAAAAAAATGATAATCGGAAGGTATACATATGTTCTCGATCTCATAAATGATAAGAATATATCTAAACTTTCACTTCTTGTACAGCTTCTACAACTTCTAAAACTGCCAAAAGTAATCAGAGTATGCATCTTTTCCATGTTCTACATAGTCAAAAAGCTACAACAAAATGAAAGGTGATAATCAAAATGCCATCTTCGTCTTCTTTTCACCTGTCATTGTAATGCCAAAAGATATATACATGAAATGCTACATCACATCATCTGTAATGCTCGTTACTCACCTTCGAGCCTACAATACATGATATAAGAGAAGAAAATTTGGAAAAAGTAAAGGTTAGACAACCTGCAAAAATGTAAACATGAATCTAAGCAATATATGATCATGAATATGAATAAGTCTAACCAAAATATAATTAATGTAATGCTTGTATAAACTACTCATGTATGCAATGCATTTATCTTCCATATGAAACTACACTAATACTACATGTCTGCCACTTCGACATTGTTTCGTATATGTATCTACTTCTCCTTCATAAAATCGGTAACGACCGCCGCTAAGTATTGTGCCTGTCAATGCAACGGAATCAAAGCCTTCATTTACTCTCATCTGACAATGCGTAGAATAAATGGATAATCCCTCTTGTAAGTTTTTCATCTTTTACATTAAGATTGTAGGCCTTATTGTTTCTTGATTTATTAAAGTGATACACTGCCATATCAATGTCATACTCTACCATCAATGTAAATGCCATGACCTTTTACTCATACATTTTACATTACCATACATGTTATGCATAATCTTTGTATAATGAATACCATGCTAACAATGAACTACGAGAATCATATATAAATGATAAACTGCAATACGAGCAACATGTGAATTTAACCATGCAAATTAAATAAATCATGTTAGTTCTATTACTAACAACTACTCCAAAAATTGTCATCCTCATGAATGTGTCTATTCACGTTCTTCTACGGTTTCCTACAAGTTTATAATTCAAGTTAGAGTTCATCCTACAAAAGGGATTGTGTCAATTCTCTTTTCTTCTACAGTATCATACATGAACACATACAACATATTCTCAAGTTTAAGTTAAATCTTATTGTCTACCGTACCTAAAAAGATGATAAAAGCCCTCTCAAGGCTTCCTAAACAAAAGTCCTAAATTCTCCTCTTCTTCTTCCCACGATTTGATTTAGCAAACATAATCAAATCATCAAATTTCGAGACATAAAAATGATCCATTTTCTATAAGAAAGAAGAATCTTAAAGAAAAATTTACGTACGAAAGGTGTACAGAAATCAAGAGAAAATCTAACAAAAGGAACGAAAGAAAAACTTACATATATATGATCTCTATATTCCTAGGATCAAGGATCTATGATTAGATTTTTTATCCGCCTTCGGAAACTAGATCAAATCCAAGCTTCTATCACTTCTCCCTTTTTTCTTTCTCTCTCTTTTCCAGAAAAATGGGGTAATAGGAAGAGAGAGAGTATTATAAAGTCATATTACACTGGGATCCACGATATTTGTTCCCGCTGACTGGGTGTACCGGTATACCATTTATTGTGCCGGCTCCAAGTAAGCCCTCTGATGTTCTTCATATAAATTGGGTGTAACGGTACACCAATCTGGTGTATCGGTATACCACTGAGTACCATTACTCCACTTGGTGTGCCAACTTCTAGTGTGCCCTGGATCTCACTATTTCTTCTCATTAACTTGGTGTAATGGTATACCAATTTGGTGTACTAGCACACCACTGAGTATTGTTATACCACTTTGGTGTGACGGCTTCTAGTATGCTCTGAATCTCATTATCTCTTCTCATTAACCTCGTGTAATGGTACACTTCTTTGGTGTGACGGCTTCCAGTGTGCCGTGGACCAAAATCCCTTTTGTCATTAATCTGGTGTAATGATACACCCTACTAGTATATCGGTACACCTCTGGCCAGAACAACATTTTCCCACTAACAACCAACCAATAAAAATTTATATCTGGGTGTTGCCCCGTATCCCATAAGAGACGGCTTCCCCTTGACCCCTGCAACCTGACAGGATAGATTGAATCTCGTAGTCGTAGTGGTAAATAGTACTATCACAAAATGTAATATATAATAATAATAATAATATATTATACTATATAATATTATTAAAATGCAAAAAATTCTCTCTGAATTTTCGGGACGTTACTTTACGTATAAAGAAGTACTTTATAATAACCTTAGTATATGTATTTCAAGTGATTGATATGAGTAAAATGAAATTTGAAGTTGAAGGATAAAGACTGAAATTTGGGTTTGGCAGTCAGCAACTGCCATTCGAATTGTTCTCTTCTACCTCTCAAATGGTAGTACCATTCGAACAGTATATAATGTCATTCAAACAACAAGGTCAGGATAAAAGCAGTGGCATTAAAACAGACTTTTAGATAGTGGGTGTGTTATTATTTACCTAGTAAAAGTCAATGGAGATAAGGGAAAGAGAGAGCCATAAAAATTCCAACCTTTAGAAGCTTAATCCATTTAATTCCTAAGATCAAATCTGAAATCCAATGGTAGATTCTTACTCCTCAAAGCATAGAGATCATTTTGAGGTATTTACCAGAGTGGTGCCAGGCCATGAACTTTGAGTTGATGTGCTTATGTGAATTGTCATTTACGATCTTGTTCCCGTTCCTCTGCCACCCAATATTGTGGGGTGTAAGTAAGTTTCCCCCTTGAAACATAAGGCGGATCGATCAATAGGGTTTTTATTAGTAGGAGGGTATTAATTATGATGAGATGTTCAGTCATGTCACTAAGCATATCATTTTATGTCTAGTTTTATCTTTATTTGTTTCTTTAGATTAGCTTATTCAATAAATGTTTCTAATGCATTTCTTCAGGGATTTTTGTCTGAGGATGTTTATAAACAGTAGCCATCGAGTTATGTGCATCCTGCCTTCCCAAATCATGTTTGTCAACTTTGAAAAGCATTATACGAGCTCAAATAGGCCTATTGTGCTTGGTATTCTTACCTTAGTAGTAAGTTTCAGGCCCTTGGTTTTGCCAACTCATAGGCTGATATGTCTCTCTTTGTCCGTCGATGTGGTTCCTCTTGTATTTATCTACTTGTCTATGTAGATAATATTATTATACAGATTTATCCATTGATCTTTTCTCATTGGTTATTTGGACATTGGGTGCTAACTTTGATGTTAAGTTGTTGGGTCATCTGTATTATTTTCTTGGTGTTGAGGCTAGATATACCATTGATGGTTTGTATCTTACATAGGAGCATTACATTTATGCTTTGCTAGTTCGGATTGGTATAATTCATGCGAAGTTGATTACTATGACTGTTCTACCATCTTTTGGGATATCTATCAGTATTGATATTCTATTTGATGATGCTACTCTATATTGTAGGGTGGTTGGTACACTGAATTACTTATCATTTACTCGTTTTGATATCTCTTTTGTGGTTAATGGCCTCCTTCAGTTTATGCATCATCACTTTTGTTCTCATTGAGAGCTTGTGAAGCTTCTTTACTTGAAGGGCACTATTCAACATGGTCTTTTTCTCCAGCACTCTATTTCTCGTGCCATTTATGCCTTTAGTATGTCACTTGTGCTGGTGATACAATTGATTGGTGATCTACCACTAGATTTTTTGTTTTTATTGGGCTAAATTTGGTTTGTTGAACTTCTCGAAAGCATGCTACTATTGCTCATTCTAGTACCGAGGACGGGTATCATGCGATGGTTGTTGTTACTGCTAAACTTTCATGGATTGTGTACCTCTTTCATGATTCAAGTATTTTTCTTTTGTTTGCTCCGACTATTTGGTGTGATAATATTGGGGGTTACATATTTGACAACTAATCCTATGTTTCACTTGCGATCGAAGTATATTAATGTTAATTTTCACTTTGCTTGCAAACGGGTTGCTAGGCTGTATATTCAAGTTTGCATTATTTCCTCCAAAGATTAGCTTGTTGACTGTCTCACTAAGCCTCTCTCCTCAACTCATTTTGGTCTTCCTTGTGGCAAGTTTCGTGTTGCCGAGCGCCCGCCCCTTCCACTTGAAAGGGGTATGTTATTATATTAGTGTAAAGGAAAAAGGTTAATGGTGTTATTTATGATACATAATTTGTCTATATATAGAGTTGTTAAGGTTGTAAAACTCTTTGATGAATAATAATATTTTATTATCACAACAACCTATAGGTTCGGTTAGTGAATAGTACCATTTGACCAACATAGATTTTGCTGAAACCCTTATATGAAGGTTGGTTGGGATAACACTTAGAACCGGCCAGTCGATGGTATGACAAAAGTTACAAATCTGACCAGGGAAGCAGTTAGAACTAGCTAAAAAGCCAGTTAAGTCTGGCGAGTTGAGGGCAACTATGGTATAGTGCGTTTGAATTTTAAAATCAACCAAATATTAAAGTGAATCAATTATTAACAACCATATTCCAAAATTCCTAGGCTCCTCTTCACTCAAATCAATCAGCACATTTCTAAGAGTGCTTATATTTATTTCCAATAGTGTTCTCATCATCAACCTTCATCAACAAAGGCTTGCTCCAAACAACTTCCACGTTCATAGTCTTTTTGTGTTATATTCATATCATCGAGTGCTTTCATTGTAATATTTGTATTGTGAAGATAGAAAAGACTAAGAGTTGTTATTTCTGATTCAAATTCAATCATTGTAAGGTTCTCTGTCAATCTTATATAGGAGTAGGTTATAAACTCGTAGGTAGAAACAGTTCCGTGTAAGACCCGTAAGATACCGGTGGCTCAAGCTATTGGAAAACGGTTTTGATTTGGGATCTATAGAACCAATTGGCTTGTAACTTTGATGATTAAGTTATAATGACACCTAAGAGAGTCTTAGAGACGATTGGACTTAGGGGATTGCATCAATCATTATCCCGAATTAATATAAATTTTTTGTGTATCATATATTCTGCACATACATTATTGCTAGATATAATTGCAAAAGTTTTAAAAAATAAAAACTTGAAAGAATTATTTTTAAATAGTACTTTTATTGAAAACTCATTCACTCCTCTTAATTTGCTATTTTAGCCGACAAAAGTTATATATGTTTTCAGTATTGTCCTTAACTTTCTAAATGTATAAAAATACTGTAGGTTGCTCTTTTTGGAAACAAATTTAACTATGAGGAGCTTTACACCAATTGAAGGACATTGGCTGGCACTGGTGACCCCAAATTTCCAATTCATAATTTTATTTTATTTCGTAAGTTGGATAATACGGCCATAAGAAACAAGAAACTAATTTAACTATGTAGCTAATCTTAATAAAAATATTTTATTGAAAAATGTTTCAAAATTATAGCCGTATGTCTACAACTATTGCATCATTATTTTCTAGAAACCACATAATTTTACAGTGAGTCAATCTATATGCAAACATTAATTAAAAGTTTCTAATAAAGTGATAAATCCTTCATATTGTTCACTATATAAGTATATGTTTTATTATTGACTTACTATCATATTAGTATTCAATGAACTTTTTCCTACTGTTAATATTCAGTTATCTCTTCACATTAAAGTCAACCAAAAAATCTCTGTGAGATTCCAAACGTTGTTGTCCCTTAGATTTGTGTTCATTATCAATTGATTCTCAATGTCTCTTTATTTTTTATTATTATTATTTTTTTTTTTGGAAGGACTCAATGTCTCTTTATTGCTCTTAGTATGTATATGCATACATATATATATATATGTATATATAAAAGATGCCTTGTTAATGAGCATTGTATTAAATATCGGTCGTTATCGTTATATAATGCAATTACATAACTCCATTACGTAATAGATTCAACAGCCTTCAATACTGTTACATATCATTATAACGGCGATAATAAAATTTGAAACTGTGACAGCCGTTACATCCGTTATATCGATCATTACAACACCATATCAACCGTTACGAATGTTAGAAAACCTCAAATAAATAAAAAAGTAATAATAATATTCCACTGAAAATTAGACATATAAACAAATTTATCATAATAATGTGAGAATAATTCATCAAATAATTCTACTGCATGACAAGATACTAATAGTGAGAATCAATTAGAAAGTTATGACATTCCATGCCATTTCTTTTTGGATGTAGATTTAAAAGATCTAAAATGTGTATTTAATATTATTTTATTTCTTTAAAGTAAATAATTGTTATCTATTTTAAATAAAATTATATTGTATGAAGTAAGATTTTTTATTTTTAATAACTCCAATATGTGAAAAAATTCAATTAAAAAAGTATTAATGTTTTAAAAAATACATATTTTTTTTTACACTTTTATGAAATTTTAACATGAAAGTTTTAAAAGTACACGAAACTATTAAGAATATAATTCTATAATATAAATAATATATGACATTGAAGTTTAGATGGATAGGATAAACCTAAAAAAAATTTATAATTCCACTTTCCACAAATTCTTATATTGATACCGTTACTTTTACAGTAGCCGTCACCGTTAATTAAAACTTTCTTAATGAGTAATCCCTCCATGCCCAAAAAATTATTCATATTTTCATTTTGGTATGTCCCAAAATTATGTCCACATATAAAAAATAATTAATATAAATTTACTAAATTGTTCATTCACATTCAATGTTTTTTTTTAGATTTAATACTTCTTACCATATACCAGTTCAATATTCTTTACTGTATGCAAAGGGTAAATTTGGAATCTTTAAAAAAATTATTATTTTAAAACTTAATTAATAATGACGTTGCTAAAAAGTTGAAATTTCAATATATGACAATTTTTTTAAGACGGTGAGAGTCATATTTATCTTGGAAAACTTTGAAAGATCTTGGGACAAATCCGGTCGGATCTTGCTTAGTGGGTTGTAGATTTTTGTGGGTCTTATTTAAAATACTTGCCACTCCACTCCGAACTTAAACAAAACAAATTACTCGAAAAAGGAAAAAGGAAAAATAGAGAGAGATATATCGACAGAGAAAGGCAAAGGCAAATAAATTTTAATATCTTCCTCTTGGATCTGGAATTTTGGAAATGGGGATGGAAACACAATCCAATTTTCATGTATTAGCTGTTGATGATAGCATCATAGACAGGAAACTCATTGAGAGGCTCCTAAAAGCATCATCATACCATGGTACTTGTTCAAACAAAAATAATATGTTTATGCCTCTGGAGATAGTTTCCCCGAAAAGTTTGAATTGTCGAATGAATTTTAACAGCATTCATGGTTCACTTTCGGGATACTTTCTCCAGATTATGTAATTTTTCTACGGAAATAATTTTTTCTTTTAAATTCTTGTGTTGGATATTTTATTTTCACTATTTTTTTATTGGTATTTTGACCCTTATCTTATGGGTACCTTGATTTATTTTCATGGCAGTTACTACTGTTGATTCCGGGAGTAAAGCTTTAGAATTTTTGGGTTTGTTTGAAGATGATCAACCTCCTGTTTCTCCAACCAATCATCAGGTCAGTATTATATAATTTTTCATATCTTTTAACCCAAAAAGACTAGTTTTATTTTAAACTTAAGAAATATTGTT
Source organism: Embelia ribes (assembly GCA_001753735.1). NCBI lineage: Eukaryota > Viridiplantae > Streptophyta > Magnoliopsida > Ericales > Primulaceae > Embelia > Embelia ribes. The sequence continues at coordinate 11,753 of MKEJ01092029.1, forward strand.
AAAAGACCAGTAAAAACAAAAGCAAATACTAGGGGTAAACCCTGAGTTAAGGCGAAGCTCAAAACACAATAACTCGTTCCTTTGGGATCTAAATCACAATCATACTTGCGAGAAATGAATAGACGATCAACACATAAAGACTTGGCTAAAGCAATAAAAAGATTGAGCTTACTAACTTATAACCAAATGCAATCTGAAATTAAGTAAAACAAAATTGAAAAAAATGAGTTTAAATATGTACCAAAACAATCCCTTAATATTGGCTAACATTAAAGGTGCAATTGTATTGGGGGGTTGGGATTTTAAAATATCTTTACAATTCAAAAAATTTTATTTCGGGCTTTCAAAATGTATATACTAATTCATGTGTCTGCAGGAAGTTGGAATAAATTTGATTATAACAGATTATTGTATGCCTGGAATGACTGGTTATGATCTGCTCAAGAAAATTAAGGTAAATTCTTCTTGATATTCCTTTATTTTTCATAATTTTAGATAATAAATATTTCAGTTAAGAAAAAATAAAAAACATTTTATAGGTATATGGACAATGATTTGCGAGTGGATTGTTTCAATTTAGTTTTAGACACTGGAACTTAATAATTAATTGTACTCTATTTTCCTTTTGCAGAAATCTTCCTCTCTGAGAAATATACCAGTGGTGATTATGTCATCTGAGAATGTACCTTCAAGAATAAACAGGTGAATTCTGAAAATATTTTTTTATAAAATAGTTTTCAATTATTGTAAAAAAATTTACTAATTGATTTTCCTTCCCATTGAAATAATTAATAACTTGGTATTTCGCTTGATATATTTGCACAGATGCTTAGAAGAAGGTGCAGAGGATTTTTTTCTCAAGCCAGTTACATTATCCGATGTGAATAAGCTTAAACCCCATATTATGAAGACCAAAAATCAGAATGATCAAAATCTGGAGAATCTAGAAAATCTAGAAGTGTTAGAAAAATTAGAGATTCTGGAAGAAGAAGAAATATTTCAGAGATTAAAATCGAAGAATACTAAGCGGAAAATTGGGGAAGAAACTATTTCTTCGCCAAGAACTAGACCAAAATATAGCTGCCTTACAGTGGTTTAATTTTTAAAAAAATTTTTTGTTAGCTTTTACCTGTCCTGATGATTTCATACACACCCTCAATATATCTCTCCATCGTTCGGTGAAAGGAAAATTTACACTGGGAATAGAATATTGATTATGAGAGATCAATCTCCAGTAGTCTAAGCAATGTTTTAAATAATGGGGGCACCCGTTGTAAAGATAATTGTGGCGGTATAACGATTTCGGAATGTCATGGCCGTACCGCAATAGCTGCAGAAGACGGAACTGCGAATGTTTTTCAATTTCGCTCGACTCAATTAAACTTCAAAATCACAAACTATTTATATCATATAATTATATTTTTAATAGTTTCGTGTTCTTCTTATGACTTTCATGTTAAATTTTCATGTTAAATTTTTTAGTTATTTAAAAAAAATGTATTTCTTAATACTTTAATGTTTTAAATATATATTTCTTAATATTTTTGCAGTAATTTAGCTTTAGCATTGGATTACTCAATTCTACTCTTAGAATTACTCATTTTTTGACCAATTTCTTCTTTTTGGCCTTTTATGAATTATTTGATAATAATTTTCACGTTATGATAAATTTTCTGTGTCTAATTTCC